>BPLR01020871.1:0-17212 GCA_021605095.1 Caerostris extrusa
ACGTATTAAGCTTGATGTTAATACATACAGTTTTTCAAATATTAATTCATTAATTAAATTTAACCAACTAATTTTAGTTTTTTTTTTTTTTAGATTTAAGTTGCATGTATCTAATAACAGATGGCGCCATATGTAAGAAAATATTAACTTTATTTGTAAAGGACTTAAAGTCTGCTATATAATGAAAAAAGGGGGAAATTAGCTTTGATATTGAATTTTAGAAATTTAAATGTATCTGTATAAAAGTGCATTATGACTTTTTAAAGAAACTTACAAATAATTAAATAATTAATAATTAAATTATGAATAAATTATAAAATAAGGACATAAATTTTCTGCATTTTTTTAATTATGAATGAATGGTCTGTTTGAATTTTGAAACTCAAATTGATAAAACAATCGTGTTTGGATAATCGATTACGATGTTGAATAAATTTTTAGATAACATGTTGATGGATTCCATATTGAGTTCTTATTGAATTATTCAATTCTTGAATTACCAAAGAACACATGCGATTAGACAACTATATTGAATAATAAAATCAAATTCTATCATAAAAAATAATTTTCTATGCTAGCCTATGAAATTTTCAGCCCACCTGATAAGTAGATACCCTCCAAAAATAACCTTTCGTCAAATGTCATTAGACATTTGACCTCAGTGATGATACTAGAATCAGTATATACCATACAGTGATAATAAACCTTACCTATGTTTTATTCAACATTGTATACCCTTTGGCAAAAAGATATATTCAAATATTGTAAAAAGATATAGAAAACACAATAGAAAGTTTTCCAAAAATACATCTCTGTCCAATATTTGTTTTTGTTCTATTTGATAATGTGAATTTAATCTGAATTTTCGCTGAAAACTTTCCTAGTTTAACGATTGACAATTATTCGTGAAAAATATTTAGAAAGAACATTAGAAGAACATATTTCTGATTTAGCTACTCTCAATATATTTTTTTAAGTTGAACAGTGTTAAGAAAAGTTTACATTATGCAATTCCTTGTGTATATATAAACGAATTCTAATAAAGATTGAATCTCCTATTTTTAATTTTTATTCCATTATGTAAATAAATCTCTCATTTTAAGTAATGTACAGAAATTTCAAAATTTGATTTAGTTTAATTTACGGAATAATAAAAAACTTAAATATATTTAATTCATTATAATCACTTAGAGATGGATTAGAGTGGTTAAAAATACATTTTATTTTGAACGACTCAAACAGCAATAAAGAAAAACACAAATATTATTCTCAAAGCTAAAATGTGCTTTAATCAAAGTAAATGCAACATGCTTTTATCACAATTTAATTTGAAAAATGTTTAATTTCAATTATGAATCAATTCCCCAAGTATAGAATACACTTTCCTAACGAAAAAAATGTATTAAGATGTATAGAATACACTGAATATAAGATTTAAATTTAAAAACTCTTTAATAAAAAGATGGGAAATAGAAGAAAAGACTATTCAGCCAACTTTCATGTAACACATACAAATTAAACTATTTAAACTTGTGCATTATAATAGATTCAAATTAGATAAATATTGTGAAAACTAGTCTAGCTTTGAAAAAAAAATATTGTTAAAACGGAAACAGAAGACAAAGAAGAAGTAAAATATGTTCCAGAAAATATATATTCAAATCTTCAGAAAAATCAATATGGTTAGATATGTATTCTTTTTTTTTTAATATTTCATGCCTGAGGAAAACTGAGGATTTAAAAGAAATAACTCTCCCTCCAATTTACTAAGGAGGGTCTGAATAACTTTAAGTGCACTTCTGTATCTTTATTTTCATATATAATATTAACGTGCCCATTTTAATTAATGCCAATATATAACTTCTTAATATAATTTTTTCTTTCATCATAAAAATCAAGTGATATATTTCAAAATCTTTAACATTATCATTTTAACCCTAAAGTATCAAAGCCTTTCGATAAATTACTTCAAAAATGAAGGAATTTTTAAAGCATAAATTATTTGCAATCGTGTATATAAAATAGGGACTTTTCTTTTCTGTGTTATTAGTGTAGAGTGATATACATAGATAATAAAACTTTTAGACATGAACTGCATGAAAGAGGTTTAGTCAGTTAAAGGACTGATTAGAATCGGGAGCTGTCTTTAAGGTTCTTTTAAGTGTTAGTTCATTTTGTTTGCTTCCCTTTCATACAATTGCAAAAAGGGTATTGTTTCATTTTATATTATATAAGAGTTTTATAAAAAAAAAAGATTACTTTGAATTTCTGCAATATATGTAAATCAAATCATTTGAATTAGTCCTTTCTAAATGATCTCTCTTAAATAGTTATCAATCTGATATAAATAGACCTACATTTTTATCATATCAATACATATCAGCCTATATTGCACATTCATGTAACTACGCATACATATTATATATATATTACATATTATAAACACATATTATATATATATTTACACTGTACATATTAATGCAGGACTGATCAAACTTACATGCACATGCAAATGAACACATGCAAATAAAATTTAACTTAAAACGGGGAGAATGATTTGTAACATAATGATTCTTGAGCTTGACAAAATCCAGCTCATCAGTTTATGCATGCGTTTCTTTAACGGCCTAACAATGGAACAACAAGATGTAGTTCCTCTTCTGCTACTCAAATTCTCATGAAAGAAACATTTTTTTCATCTTTTCGAGTTTCCCAACTCTCGATCATTAGACATCTCGACAAGCAGGACAATACAGTAAAGAAGGACAAAATCAATCACTAAAGGCATTGACAGCAACTCAAAAGGGACACAGTTAAGAACAGTAGGCCATGTGATGAGGTGCTCTCCAGTCAGGGCACGCCACTGTCGCAAAGTGGGCAGGTATCTCTAGCAGCCAGTCCTATTCTATACGGGTGATTTATAAGTAGTCATGGCCCGTGGCAAGTCTAAAGCAGGCCACATTTTTACAAAATCTTGGACTTATTTAATAGGGAATTCCACTTTTTTCTCAGTAGCCTTCTCTTTATACAGGTTGAAATGGTTTAATTTGACAGGTGAAAAATGTATAGCGTTTTACATGATGCAAAAAGGTGCATCATTTGTGATCCATTCTTGCACAACATATCAGCCCGCAGATTTTCATATATTCCATATATGCTTGGAATCCACTGCAAAGCAATGAATTTCATGTTGCTCAACAGCCAATCTATCTTTATTATGCAGTTTCTAGAAATCTCACATTCACAGTGATTGGGAGTTGTCAAGAAGTTAAATGCAGGCCTGAAATCAACACAAAAGCCAATGTTTTCTTTTTTTCACACTGCTTTATTTTGTCTAAAGCCAAAGAGATGGCTGCTATTTCACCATCAAAGTTGCCAAAGTCCCTTCCAATGCCACAAGATAATGTAAAGTTAATAGAATAAATTCCAGCTCCAACATTTCTTATGGCCCTTTCAGCCGAAACCATCAGTATAAACAAACAAAGCCAAATATCATCACACTTTCATGTATAGTAGCCAAGACAGTACATGAAAGAAATTGAAACTGATATTTGATTCAATCCTCTTTGTAAAACCTTTTAACGTCATCTGTCACATGAACGCAGAGATAGAAAATATCAATAAATTTTTTATTATCAATGTAAAAATAAGTAGTAGTTGTCCTTTGCAACAATAAACCTTCACTTTGAGAGAATCAAAGAGACTGCTAGAAAGCAATCAAAGGAGTTCAGGATCAAATTGATGTAATCATGTGATAGATCCTGCTTCGAAAAATATGTTCTCATCCCTGCACCAAATTGTCAAATATTTAACATGACAGACGATGTGTATCTTTTACAAAATCTTCTGATTTTCAAGCAAATTGAATTTGATAAATAGCAGTGAATTAATATGATTATTGATCCCACAACAAAAGGTCATTAATAGATGATAAGAATGCAAAGCTGTTACAGTTTTTCTTAAAATGTCAGGAAAAAGTACATACGTCAAACTGTCTACATCTATTATTATTGATATGTAAAGCAGAATTTTTAAGACTTTATATGCAGTTTTCATACTGAAGAAGTAAAAACAATGTTCAATTTTTAACAGATTTCACAATCTATCAACTGCTTGATAAAGTACTCCTCACTGCAATTTTAGTGCTCTACAACACACTACTTTCCATACATTATTTTAAAACATAATAATAAATAAATTAGATATTTTTATTTTAATATTTATTTCAATCTACCACTGAAAATTAATCTTTCTTAATAACATATATTGTATTTTATTCAGTAACTACTGGGCAACGGTTAATTAGTCACATATCTGAGAATCATAAATATGAGAAAAATTGGTAACTTGTTAAAATTTTTAACGTACATGCTGTTATAACGACTTAAAAATATACATATATTTTAGTCGAAGAAGTCGTTTGGATTCCGGACCAAAAATTATTTCTGATTTGTCCTTTAGTTTTTTGATAAATAATTTTTTTTAGATTTGACATAAGAGCAAACAACATATCAGAATTAGTACTTTCAAATTTTTGATTAATTTCCAAATAATCTACTGACAACTTGAGATAATTAACTGGAAATAGTTAAATCTGGTTTGAAGAATGTATGGTTATTTGTTAAATTCCGCCGTAGGAACTTTACGATAAAAATTATCAAACAGCAGGACGTACACGACAAAATTGTCCCCATAAGACCAAATAGGAACTTTCTCCTTATGGGAACAATCTTCCATACTGTGACACACATTTCTTCCTCAATGCAGGAAAGAAACTTCTGAGACGGATTGGGGAATAATTCTCGCGCTTTAGTTGAGAGCAACTTGGATGCCTCCGAAACAAGTGAGGCGCAAACAGTGGTTACAAAAAAACATGTAATGCGGTGTAAAAAGACATGTAATCAAATATGAAAATGATTCTAAGTGAAGGAAAAACGAAATGCCGTAATATAAATTAATACTTGTGAGTAAAATGTTGCAAAACATTAAAAAAAAAAAAATTTTTTATCTATAAATTCAACCTTTGTTTAATACATAAAAAATATCTTAAAACCTCGTCGCTACTTAATCCAGAATGTTCATCAATGGTTTTAGAGATTTTCAGAATATTGTCCCTTATTTGATAGCATACAAGATAATAAAACACTGCAAATGACGATACAGGAAATTCAAAAATTGCATGATTTATAAATGTGATTATGATATTAAAAATTTGTACGAACCATCTGCTATGGTCTGTATTTCCAAAATAGATTTTATACATATTTAGAGGTGGCATGAAACGAAAAAAAGCTATAAGGATCAATTGTAAAAAGCAATAAGAAAGCAAGATGTACCCGAACAAAATAAAGGTGAATTTTTCCCTTTTTTGTATAGATTCAAAATATAAACGATCTTTTCATTTCAATCCACATTGCTCCTATATGACAGCGAAACAGAAACTGAATTGCATTCTCCAAAACAACAACTGCATTAAATACAAAAGTCTCGTATAAATAGTAATTTGCCGAAAAACAATGTGTAAACAAATAAACAAATCATCAGAGCATTGAAAGATATATTTATGAACCATATTGCAATTTTGAAATTAATCTTGATACTCTTTGGAGAGTTGAAGATAAAACCGCACCGAAATAGAAGAAAAATACTTTTATAGACGAAATTCATTTTTCATTATAATGTGTGTATAAAATTTTGATATATTTCAAAGAATGAGAAATTTGTTTACTTCTAAATTCATCAAACACAAACGGAATTTTATTCTGATGGAATGATTTTTTCAATGAATCAATCAGTAGTAAGACTTTTGAATTTTAAAAACAGGAACAGGGAAGTGGCATTCACATATATAAGCAAAGGTATGACAGATTAAAATATATTCATGAAAAAAATTACCAAACATCTTCAAACGCTTAAAAGCAATTCAATTTTATTATTCTGATATAATGAAGTTTATCCATTCTTTTTTAATTTTAACTTCGTTCAAATAGACGGACAGAAAGTTCTAATAAAACACTTTCATATATATATATATTTTGTTAGCGTACTTAAAATAGTGAGAAATAAATTATATGACAAAAGTATAAGACTTTTAAGTAAAAATCGTATATCTTATCTAAGACATATTTCTGAAATTTATGAACATTTTCTGCAAACCATTTAGAAACGTGGTAGATGGGAATGAAATTATCATTCTGATATTTTTATGAACGTAATGGATTAAACACGCAAATAAATTATTTGTTAGAAATAGTGTTTTTTATTTACGTTGGATATGTTATTATCCTTCATTTCATTTGAATAAAAGCTCCTCTGGAAAACCGATAATTTATTATATAAAAATTTGTCTTATTATTATAATTGAAGTGTATGGAAAGTAACATTTGTTTCTAAAAAAAAAAAGAAATATTGCATTCAATTTTTAACGATTTAAAATTGTTTTTATTTAACTCAGAATACTTGACGGATGAAAATTTCCAACAGTTTGTTCAAGGTTAAAATTAATTTTCTTCAATTATTTTATTTTTAACTTGAATTTTTAATTTCGAAATATAGCACGAGACTTTGAATAAAATATTGAATATGCTTTGTCGCTATTCTTATTAAATAAATCTGCAGTGCTAAAAATGCGGAATCTTTGCAACTTTCTTCTATATGGGAAATAAAAAATTCCCCTCTATAGCATATGATAGAATATTACCATGAGCACTAGCGTTAGAAATAATTTAATTTCTAATAATAATATAAATATATAATGTGTTAGAATATAAGTAATCCCTGACTTCTTAAAAAAATAAATTATTACATAAATATACCAGTTGCACCATTAGCACCATAATATGAATGGTATGCATGGCAAGCATCCATTTTTTTCTGCAGATGTACTGTTAACAAATATCCAAGAGTTCTTTATGCTGAAATCGTATTTTCACATTGGTTTCCTCTATAAAAATCTTATTAATGTAGACATTTTTCATAATTTTAAAATTGCTAGATCTTTTAGCTGAGCACTAAGATTTACCGTCCCAAAATGTTGCCTCCGTGTTAATGGCGATGGTATGACTCTCATGAAAATATTTTAATTGATTCCAGATGGGATCTATAAAGATTTCGTCGGTTTCCGGATACTCAAACACGACGCAGCAGATAGCCTTAACTGTCCGACGACATCTGCGTGGACTCTTTTGCCCGAGGACTATTTCTGTGACTTGCGTTTGGGCTTCTGCAATGGCAAAAATGTCTTATGTTCGCCGTCAAGTGCACTACTGTAAGCACGTCCTTTTACCTCACCTCTTTTTTTTCTGAACATGACGGTTTTTTCCCAGGCTATTATGATGAGTTTTTAGTTGGCTTGAGGAAGTTGGAGAAAACTCGGGTGCAGTATATCGAATTGTAAGGGACCATGTTGAAAAGCAAAAATGGACCAACTCAGAAAATGTGATTTTCTAATATTTTTATAAGTACTTATTGCCCCTCACTTGAAATAAATTTAAAACAAAGAATGTTTGTCTTCCCTTTCTTATTTAACAAGAGGAAATATTTCCTATCCACTAATTGCAAGTTTTCTTAATTGAGAAAAATTAAAGGCTTGACATTATTTTTTGTTTGTTCTATATTTATTTTTATCATGTTTTGAATTAAAATATTTAAAATATCAAACATATTTAATTTAATTTATTAAAATTTGTGTAGAAAGCGACTATTATGTCAGTTAAGCTCTATTTGTCAAAATAATTACACACTTGGATACCATTTAATGGGAAATAGTGTAATTATTATTTTGTATTCGAAAACATGACATTTTATAAATCTAGGGTTTTCGATATTCAGTGTTTGATAGCTAATTTCTAGCAACTACAGAAAAAAATAGTGGTAAATAAGATTTCGTGGAAGGAATCAAGAAATAAGTAATTTCTGCCCATTCATATGAAAAAAAAGCTATTTATCTCAAAATTCACTATTATTAACACATTCACTGTAATTTCTTTTAAATAATGTTTTTTTGCCTAAGTTTCCAACTGAATTACATAATAGTTTTTTAAGTACCTGGCCTAAGAATAAAAATAATAAAGAATTATAATTATTGGGGAGTGTTGCAAATAATTAATATGAGAGAGTATTATTGGAGAAATTTGGATATTATTGGAGAGTTTGAGTTCATACAGGTTTGCTTATCTAACGCTTTTTTTCCATTAATTACAGAATTAAATGTAAGAAATTAGTATTTCATGAAAAAGAAAATACAGAATATTATATTTATTAAAACCAATGTGAGCATTATTAAGAAATATAATATGTTTTTCCTTTTATACTTGTATCAATTTATTTATTTCAAGATAATGTAGTTTAACTTTCAGGTGCAGCAGATGTTCAGTATTGTCATATAATTCTTTTTTTAAGTTATATATTTTATAATATTTATAACATAATTTCTTACAATTTTATTTCTTTTCACGCCATTTAAAATTATTTAAAAACACACAATTTTCCAAAAATTAAAACATTTTTGGTTAAAAAGAATGTGGAGTTTTCAAATAGAGTGCTATTTGACTTTGGCTACAATTAAACGAAAAAGGGGTTACTATTACATTCAATTGGAGACACTAATCACTGGCTTTGTGTTTGGCGAGGAGCTTGGTGACGAAAAGTTGCCAAATCCTAGGATTAAATTGGCACTAAATGGATTCTCGGTTTACTAGTACCCTAGATGGAAGACTTGTCAATTGTGTTAGATTAGGACTATTTAAAATTGAAAAAAAAAAAAAATCCATACGTTTTCCTACAATGCTTCTTTTTTATTTTTTAAAATATTCATGGTAAATTTCGAGTAGTGTTATCTTTTAAACAATTTCATAAAAATAATGGCTTAAAGAAATATCGATGATCGTTAAGTTTTTCTCATGCTGATTAACTATTACTAACTAGCATACATTGGCGATATATATCTACAGCATTTTAACAGTAAGGAAATCTCGAGATACATTTCACAAAAATAATTAATTATCCTTCAATTTAATTCAAGATTTTCCGCCCATATGAAAGAAAAGTAACAGAAATAAAAATTCTTTTTCGCTTGAATAACCCAAGGGCAAAAGCGTGTCAAACACTACCTGCTGTACTATATAAGTAATATGATTATTATAGTACAGCAGGCACTATATAATAATTATATAGTACCTGCTATTACTTGCGGCATTTTTACGTTTGTAGGAAAATGAGCTCTCTCTAACGAAAAAGTACGGAAATTGTTATTACGGGTATTTGTAAACATGTAAATAAACGCAGAGTTTTAGTTTTTTATTATAAGTTTCATAAAATTTTTGATTTGCTTGAATTATCATATAAATTTTGGGTTAAAATCTAGAATCGTGTACCCTTTGCGCCAAACACATCACCGAGTTGGTTGCCAAGTCGGTAAGTAAGCATAGAAATGAATGGGCCAGGTAGTTTGCGAGGTAACATATTACGCCAAAATCCATCACTGGTTTGCCAAATAGCCAAGTAAACAAACAAAATGGTTGCCGAAGTTCGGTGTCATTGTAAAATGCTATTTCGCCAAAATATATAGCCAAACAGTGCTATTACGTCAACATTAGTAGCCAAATATGCTATTACGTCAAAGTATTTATAAAGTACGGAAATAAATTGTTAGTCTGAAATCAGAGGAAAATATAGTAGGAAATTATTTGTAAATATGTAAATAAACGTTGAGCTTTAGTTTTTATTATTATTATTAGTTTCATAAAATTTTTAATTTGCTTAATTTATCATGTAAATTTTGTTCTCGAAAAATATATCAAATATACACTGTACAAAGCAAAATTGATTAAAAATCTAGGATCCTGTACCCTTTGTGCCAAACACATCGCCAAGTTGCCAAGTCGGTAAGTAAGCATAGAAATGAATGGGCCAGGTAGTTTGAGCGGTAACATATTACGCCAAAATCCATCACTGGGTTGCCAAATCGCCAAGTAAACAGACAAAAAGGTTGCCTAAGTTCGGTGTCATTGTAAAGTGCTATTTCGCCAAAGTTTATAGCCAAACAGTGCTTTTACGCCAACATTAGCAGCCAAATAGCTAATACGTCAAAGTTTATTCCTGAAAAGTCTTTGAAGCCAAAGTTGATCGCTTTAACGCCAAATATTATCACTATCCTTTATCGCCAACTTTTATCGCTTTGTAGCCATTTTTCACTAAGCAAATTTTGTTATATAACTTCTTTTAAGCCAAAAATGCTTTTTATCGCTTTATAGCCAAATTTTTTCACTAAGTGAATCTTGTTTTTGAGGCGCTTTTACGCCAAAAGTAGATGCTTTATCGCCAATATTTATCACTTTATAGCCACATTTTTCACTAAGTGAATCTTTGTTTTTTGAGGCGCTTTACGCCAAAAGTTGATGCTTTATCGCCAAATTTTTATCACTAAAATTTTTTATCTCTGAATACTTTTGCGCCAAATGAAACCCGCTTTTTACGCCGAAATTTAGCGCTATTATGCCAAGAAAATTATATCTAAAATGCCTTTACACCAATTTATATCGCCTTATCGCCAAATTTTTACCACTATTATGTCAACTTTTTAATGTTTTCTTTTACGCCACATATTGCCGCTTTAACGCCAAAATATATCATTATTTTGTCAACATTTTATTCCTAAATTGCTTTCACACCAAATTAAATCGCTTTATCGCCAAATTATTATGTGGAATTTTATTTTGCTAAGTTACAAAAAAAAGTATCGTTTAAACAATGATAATAATCGCTGTTAATTGATAAAATTCGATACGATAAAATTTCACCAAAATTATTCGCCAATTCTTTTTTTTTTTTTTTTTTTTTTTTGTAATGTCATAAAAATAAGTCATGTTCTTTACAAAGCCGAATTCGAATGATAAATTAATATTAACAAAAGATAAAAAAGAAGAAAAACTAGAGAATAACTTACCTTTTATTGTGGTATGTCCTTCCTCTGTGGTGGAAACAAACATTTTATTCAATCGGTGAAATCATAAATTATTTTTGCAGATGTCACATTTGTGCTGGCGCCGCCACATGCACTCTGCCAGATAATTATCAAATGTTCCGGACACATTATTTTATTAATATTAATTTATTTTAATTATTAAAAATTTAAATTGTAACGTTAACTAACGTTCTAAAAGCTAAAGCTTCAAATATTCTGAGCGAATTCTAATTACGGTTGTCACAAAATCCTAACTAAACGAACATCTTTAAAATTAATTATTTAAGAATAAAATATAGTTATTAATAAAAAAAATCGTTTTTCTTGTTTGTTTCTTACTTTTCTGAGTGGCAACTTCATAAATATTGTTTATCATTCTGAATCAGTGACCGACGTACGTTGTAAGAATAAGTTCGGAATAATCAGTAATTTATTGGAATATTAATTTAAAAGAATATATATTTCTGTTCTTATTTACTGCAAATAAGTATTCTGCAAATGATAATATAATCACAATAACAATAAATAGTCATTATATTGTTTGGAAAATGAAGCTACGAAGTCCTCTAATTATAATATTGCAACCCTAAAGAAATTGGCGGAAAATTGGCGAAATATTCAAGGTTGCAAGATTGGCGCCTTCCCTCAGGGGTACAGTATCCTAGATTTTAACCGCAAAATTAATTATAAATTTTGAAAATATGGCATATTTGGTGATTTCAGCTAGATATTTGGCAGTGTTTCCGATCGATTTGACAAAATTTATGGCGAAAGCTGCATGTATATATAATCACTTTAAAGTAACAGTTCACGTTTAATTAGAAATATTTATTTACATAGGAAAACCACATTATAAAAATTTAGTTTTTGTCATTAAGTAACTTGCATTAGCAGAAACTTATTAGAGAATTTATTCACCAATTTAAATTTAAAAAGAAAGTTAATTTTTGCTTTCATTTCTTTTATTATTTAAATCAGCAAATAATTACCATGGTTTTTAAATATTTTTCATAACTACATTGCACTTACGTAATTGTGAAAAGTTACATTTATCTTAAATTCATTTTAAAGTTAAAAATGTATTTAGTGCTTATCGTAAAGAAAGTAAGAGAATTCTTTATATGCCGTATCACACTTAGAAAAGTAATTTCAGACATTTGATAGTATATTAGATTTAGTGTTACTATTCAAAAAGCATGCTATTTGATTAGCGTTTCCAATAATTTACATTAAAAATATAAAATACGCACCCGTGATGCGTGACTGGTGGAAATCTTGCAAATTGAATTGAAGATATTTCGCGATGTGGTTGTTTTTTTTATTTCATCTTTAATGTAAGATGATTTTTCCAAGATGGCGACGAAACGCGTCTTCAGTCGACGCAAGTTAAGGTAACACTGACTTCTCTTCACTGTTTATAAAGTGAAATTCATTGTTTAAAAACAGATTTTGTGATAATGCTTCTGACAGTATTGTTAATCTAAGTAACAATGTTTAACATTATTGCGCACTTTATTCTTGAAATTATAGTGTTGTTGAATAGTTTTTAATCCCCCGTCGTTTTTAATTGGAAGAAAAAAAAATACTAACGGGTAGTTGAAAATATGCCTTTGTATGCAAAATATGAGTAGGTTTCAGAAACTTGCACTCGTTTTTTATGATAAAGCAAACATGACAGATGTGGGATAAACAGTCTTTTTTTTTCTTTGGTTACATTAAACGAAATAACTCATTCAACTGTTTTGAAAACAGTTAAACCAAAAAATACAGATAATTTTCAATAAATTTATATACATAATTATTGATATTTAAATAAGAATTGTAATATTTTATTTTCCTGTTCGCTTACACTATTCTATAAATCATATATATTTATGACATTTTCTGTACTTTCTTGATTCGTCCAAAAATAATAGAATACAACAATTGTTCTAAATTTGCTACTTTTTTGAGAATAGGGAATATTTCATCGCCTTCAGAGTATTACCCTCCGGACAGAATGCACTTATGCCAACTTTTTTCCAAATCTTCAATACTAAATTTTCAAAATCCTAAAAAGTCATCGCCAGGGATGGCCTTCAAAAAGCCCGCTCCGATTCACGTTGAATCTCTTCAATCGACTCAAAACGATGTCCCCGGAGTGGTCTTTTTGAATTTAGGGAATAGACAGAAATCGCACCGTATGAATACGAGGGTTGTGGAGCGATATGGGTTTCATTTTTGACGAAAACGTTCACGAAGAATCAATGCAGTGTGAGCTGGCGCAATCAGTGTTTTTTCGGTACCAATCAAAATTTGACGCGTTTGAGGCCCAAAATGGAATTGACCGATACTTTTGAAATTCCACATCATCAGCACTCTAATTGTAAATCGAGGATTTGCAAGCACCAAATCTTTATTTTTTTGGACGTGAGCTTCGTCGGTTGAGGGTCTACCAGAGGGTTCTTCGTCTTCAACGCGTTCCCTACCTTCTTGGAATTGTTCATAACACTTCTAAACATTTCCTTCCGATATAGGAATGCCACCTGCAACATTTCTATACATTTCCGCAAACAAATTTTAATGCAAGTTCTTTGCTCAATTAATTCAGACATTTCAAAATCGCCGGTATCAGTTTTAGCGTCTCACAAAGCCAAACGTAACTGAAACACTGATGAATATTTTAACGTTAAATTTCACACAGATGTCAAAGACAATGCCAGCAATCTAAATAAGAATAAAAATTGAAATTTCATTAGCTCCGGGAATTTTAAATTGAAAATTGATCTTATTTTTCGGACACAGTAGTATATATATACATATAAATATAACATGTATGCTTTGTAGTAGTTTGGTATCCAAATTAAACCGTAGATACCGATCTAATAAGATTGTGGGCGTAGGAGTAACAATCTACTTTGTAAATATATATAACATTTCATAATTTTCTAAATCTGGCAGTAGGCTGATGGCCTTTGACCCAACAGCCCAACATGAGAGGCTGTTGCGCCAATGAAGATAAAGGGACGCTAGATTGGAATTTCGATGAAAAAGAATTCTCCTTTAGAATTCGATACAAAGTTTCCGGGTTCTATGAAACAAAGGTGACTGAGTGATTTATTTTTCTTTTAAATATTCTTTACTTTGGGTTCAACGCACTTATTTTCCGGGAATGCTCCTTACTGCAATTACCGTATTGAGAAACTTCTGCTGGGCGGGAATCTGTAAGGTGTTTTGAACTGCAGTTTTCATATTTAACAGGAATTTTGCAATTATTAGTGGGATGTGGAAAGAGAAACATTAGCGACACTGTCGGGATTTATAAAAAAAAGATGTTTTGTTGTACGAAAGCCATAATCCGGCGTTCTCTGATAACACTGTTTCTAAAATAGTTACCAACACAGTACGAATAAGACAGACTCAATTCGCTTTCCGAAAATCGTCGGAGTTCCTTTACTGTGAAGCTGTATTGTTTTTTACAGTTCTTTTTGAGAGATCCACCAGGTATATATATCGAGGAAGATGCTGCTGCAATAGAAATCGAATGTATTTTTTTATAGGTAAAGAGATGCAGATATTGGAATGCTCATAAAAGCCTTCATATTTTGTCAATTCGCGAGCTGTGTCCAAAATTGGTATGCATGATTAATGGTCCTGTCTGTCGATGCTCTTATAATCGATGTGTTTTAAAGTAGCTACTTTGAGGAAAGATTGCCATACAGCACTTTAGGATGGGCTTTGGGAATGCTGCCACTATTTGACCTCGAGAATTACAGTGAAGTATCGTGCACCTTATTGAAATGCAATGTGTAAATAGCGGTTAACTTAAAATGGATATCTTCAAAATCCAACCCTACATTCCGTGATATTACAGTTCACAGCGGTGTCCTCCATGACGAATGTCAGAGAAACATTGTGTGAAAATTGTAGGACTTCCTTGACCTACATTGTATACAGTAAAACAAAACAAACAAGTGTATAACAAACAGAATCAAAAGTAAAAATAGTAAAACCATAAAGTTAACTTACTTACATATAGGTAACTAAAGAAAAATTGCATAAAAAGAAAAAAAAAAATACAACCTTAAAAGCTAATAAATGGATAAACTGAGAAATAAAGCAGGCTAATGTTTACTAAAATATACGCTCACCTTACTCAGTGAATAAAGAGCAACTTATAACCAGGTGTTATGAGATTTTCAAGACGCCGAACATTTCCGTTTTTCATCGCTTTTTAAGCTTAGATTCCGTGGTGCAGTTATTTTTGATGATTTGGATTAATGCAGGCGGCAGCCCAAACTAAAGCATTCAAAAATATTTTATATTAAATTTTTTAATGGATATTTTATTATTGATTCTTTTATTTACGGAAACAGTTCCACAATTTTTGTTCAGTTTCTTACATTTCATGTCAAGTTAATGAAAATTTGAAAATTTTGAAATCATTTTGAGGGGAATTTAGATTTTATTCCATATTAATCTCCGATTAAATTATGTTGTGATTGAATTTTTTTTTCAAATATAACAAATGGATTTTATTTAATCGTTATTATTTTAGCATAAGAGAAAAAAATTAAGAAATTTATAGGATTTTAAACGATACATTTTCTTAATATAAAAATGGCGCCCCTTCTTATTTTAGACACAAGAGGTAATGCCATTTTTTTTTTCCTTAACCGACCAACCTTATAATTGATGATGAATAAAGTGGTATATGGGGATGTGAAGCAACAAGGACTATAATCCCCTAATCACTATATATAAGGAACAGTTAGTTTTTCCCCTCATTTTTAATATGTCACTTCACAACGCTCTACGATCGTGTTACACCGGGATCTACGGTTTAAAGTGGATTCCGGAACCACTACAAACATCCATGGCACCGCCGGGACTCTCGAACCCGAAACCCGTGGTACCGAGCACCAGAGCGCCAGCCACTCTGCCAGGCTCCGGACCAACCATATAGGGATTTCATTTTTTTATATTCGACATAATCAAAAAAATTTTCTTTCAAAAGTAATAGTAGTAGTATTTGTATCGAATGTAAATTCAATGGCAATTTTAATTTTAAAACGCTTTTGATCCAAAATATAATCTGGGTAATTGAAGAATATTCGTAAATAAAAACGCTGTGAAAGATTGGGAGTTATCTTCTATCATAAATATTCACAGATAGTAATAACGCTGTTACTTATACTTAAAAATATCAATTTTGTATTTTCAAACATTAAAACAATTTTTCACGAACTGATTAAAATCCCCCTTAATTAGATGAGGCCACTCTGTTTTGTTACTTTAACCATGCCACATCAGAGTTAAAAATCCCTCGGAATCTTAGAAACTGTTTTTAGCTTTTTACTGCAATTTATCTAAACTAAAACATAATACGAAAATTAGTTTTTAAAATATAGTAGCATTCAGATTTTTTTATTTGTTGGCAATTTGACAATTATGATAATGAAAATGAAATGAAGCAAATTTTCTATAAATGGGAAAAGGTACACTAATGTATTTAAAGCGGAACATTTCACACCAATATAAAAAATCGCATCGATTTTTCATCGCGGTATCTTCTCATTGTAAAATATGAACTTTTTTTTATCCTCTGCGAATCGAGACTAAAAGCAATGGCGGAACTTGGTGGCTCAGCTGCAGAAAAGAACCTCACTTTCTTTTTGTGTTTGTGGAAAACGATTTTCTGAGAGACGAAGTTGAATTCCTGCATTTACTTTGCCATTCAGGAGAAAGGCCGCTGCATGCGTGTGACGTGCGATAAAAAATTCTTTAGTAAGGGTAATTTTAAAAACATTTACTAATTCACGAGGGAAAGATATCCCACGAGTGCGAAAGATGTGGGGTGTTTAATCGAAAGCAAAATCTAAACACCACATGGTTACTCATACGAAAGAAAGGCCCCCGCTGTGTGCCCTCTTGTGTGGAAAAGCGTTTGGGCACCCGTCAGGTTTAAAAGCTTATTATTCTGAGGACCACAATGAAAGAGAAACCGTATTCGTGTGAACTGAAAAAAACAAGCGCATTTTCTACAGAAACTTTACAAACACATTATCGCTCTTCATACTGAAGAAACCGTACGCAAGTGAAAAAGAAGCATGTCAGGAAAAGGTTTCTCCCAAAAATTTAACTGAAACATTATTTGAATAAATTGGTCCCAGCTTTGCGCGCCATTTTTTGCGTGTGATGGGCGCGTCATGCAAACCATTTTCATGTAAAAAAATATTATCAAGTCATGAGAAAATCATTACAAAACAA
>BPLR01020872.1:0-42500 GCA_021605095.1 Caerostris extrusa
GTCAGAAAATTAAAAAAGAATTGATAAGGAATTTGTATTCACAAGCTATTACACACACACAACACAAAATGCTAATAATGGTGTGTTGTGTGTGTGTAACTCTGTGGTACAAATTCATATCCAATGCTTGAGCCTGATTTCTAAAGATTGTAAATCACTTGAAAATACTGTATATTCCTACACATAAAATAATTATAAAAAGAATTTCATTTATATATTCCTACACATAAAATAATAATTATAAAGAATTTTATTTGTATATTCCTACACATAAAATAATAATTATAAAAGAATTTTGTTTGTATATTTCTACACATAAAATGATAATTAATAAAAATTTAGTTTAAGTTTTTTCTTTTGCCTGTTTTTTTCTGTTTTTCATTCTTTAATTATATAAATTTTAAATCTTAAAAAACCAATCTCAGTCAGACTTTTCAAAACTAAATCTTTAGTTTACCCTTTTTTTATGGCTCTTATGCTAATCGGTCATTAATTAAAAATTATTCAAAAGATTGAACATTTTAACAAAAATTCAAACGTAAAGAACATCATCGCTGCAGTTTATGCGGTTCGATATGATTCAGTAAAAACAAATTAGAATACTAGATGTGTAACAAAAAAAAAATTCTTTAAAAAGAGACAGGAGCTTTTAAAAAAAAATGGTGCCCGTGCAATTCATTTGCTTTCGAATTTTAAAAATATGCAATACATATTTACTCGTTTAATTTTCTTTCAGAGCAAATGATGGCGGATAAAATTTTTCAACCTCTTTAGTTTAATGCTAATTTTTATACTTTTCTTATCTCTTGTCGAATTTACATTTTCAATAGTTCTTTTTTTTTTTTCTCTCCTTTTTACTCTCTCATATTTTCCGATGCTAAATTTTTTCTTAAATTATTCGTTAGTGGATTTTAAATAATTTTTTTTTTTTTTTATCCTACTACTCATTCCTTCTACATCTTTAAATATTCGAGAATCATTAAAAAAAATGTATACATGCATGTATGCTGGTGTGTGTTCTTTTTCCTCCCCCATACATCGTATATATTAAACACTAAGTGTTTACCGAATAAAATTTTGAGTGGCGTTAGGTGGGGAGAGGGGGATGGAATCTCTGGTTTCAGAGATCTTTAAAAAAAAAACGAGGAAGGTTAATTCTCTTTCACACGAAAGGCAGGATGGTAATTCTCTGGCTTCTTTTAAGCGTAAAAAATAGATTAGAATAATTCCACCCCACCTATTCACTCTTAAAAAAGGAAGTCCTACTTATGCTTGCGATTTTCTTTTAATATTTTTCGTTCTGTGGCGATTTTTTTAATCGCAGAGAAGAGGGAGGGAGGCATATTCGTTAGTTTCATGTGTGTGTTGGCAGAGAGTAGTGTGTGTGCACATTCTTTTCAGTCAGAAGCGAACCTTGCTCTTTCTCGAGACTTATAAAGTTAAAAGTTCAAGACTGTTGCCTTGATTAATTTTTATCGTTATTTTCATCTTGAAAGACAAGACGTTTACTTTTCTGCAGTGTGCTCTTTTTTTTTTTTTTTCTTCTACCCCTGCTTTTTCTGTTTGGTTATGTTAAGAAATTGAATTAGAATTTGGCTTCTAGACTTTGAAGGGGCGTAGTTTATTTTGAGGGAAAAGTAAAACCTTGTTAAAAATTTTGTGTTTGTCGATTAGTTTGCTTACTTGTGGCCTGCAAGTTCAAGGGCTTTTAAGAAGTTTCTTTATAAACGCCTGAAAATTGGCGTGTGTGCCTCCTGTTTGTTGTTGAGCAGTTTTACTTTTAGGAGGTGGATACCTTTCTTTCCCTCTCTCCGGTTCTCAGCTGCTGGCCTTGTGTCTTCTTTCACCAGAGAAAGGTAAAACAGTTTAAGCATTCTGTTAGATATCTTAAGTTGTTAATTATATGCAACGTAATGATATGCATATAATTAACAACTTTGTGTAACTGAATGCCTAACATGAACATATACATGCACCCAATTTACAATATATTCCAATAATATGCAATACAAATTTACAATATACTCCAATAAATATACCCAATACCAATTTACAATATAAGCCAATAAATATACCCAATACCAATTTACAATATATGCCAATAAAATATACCCAATACCAATTTACAATATATGCCAATAAATATGCAATACCAATTTACAATATATACTAATATATATACTAATACCAATTTACAATATATATAATCAATACCAATTTACAATATAAATACTCAAATGCATACACAATTATATATGCTAATTATGGCATGTAGCTTAATAACATGTCATTTTATATAAAAAGAATTCTACAACATCATATGACGTTCTTATATAATAGTTACACTATTCTTTTTTTGCAAATTAAGCGTGAATAGTTCAGTTATTGTATAAAATATATTTAAATTAATTGTAGTGAAAGTTAAAATATTGTTTTTATTATCTTTTATTTTTAATTTGTATTTAATTTTTTATTTTTTACACTGAGCACCGTTCTTTATGAATTCGTAGTTTTTTCGCTTTATCCAAATACAATAAGACTAACGTTAAAGCTTTGAAGAATGACAGTAGTGAATAGTGAGTTTTTCAGGAAACTATTTTCATTGGCATACATCTTTAAAAGCGGCATTATTTAGTTCTTGGAAGTGTCTCAATTTTGAAATTTGCAGTGTGGAGCGAGAATGTAACGAAAAACATTAACAGAATCTCGATTCGATTGCATGTTTCACATTAATTTAAATTGAAAAAAATGAAAGACACAGCGGCTCATTTTCAAAACATTCATAAAGATTTTTACTTTGCGACACACACGAGTTTAACTTTTACTTAATGAGGTGTGCAGTAGAAGGTAAAAGTGAACTAGAATAACCTTTATTGGCAAAAATTCCTCCTTTATCACATTGAAGACGGTATCAGTGAAAAACATATAATCTGAAAACCGACATATTTTTTGTAAATATTTAATAAAAATTATAAAATACTGTGTACAAAAGTGGTTAATATGTTCCGTAATGGTTGGTATCTCTGCAAATGACGTGAATTTTCGTTATCCGCCAAAAGGCAAATGCTAACAGAACAATTTTGTATTTTAAACTTATTTTTTTAAATTTTGATTCTTTAGATGACACAAATGTGACTAGTTTCCTCCCAAAAGTCTTTTTGATCAAATCCTTTTCTTCCTTTTATTACTCTAATCTGTTATAGCTTCCACTCATTCTGTGGAACACCCGAGGTTATATTGCATTTAATCTGTATACGTTTCCTCCAAACTCGGTGCTTGAAAAACTTCATTAAGGATATTTCACGCAATAAAATATTGATAAAATGTTTCCTTCGTCAATTTTATTGAAATAATTTTTGCTTTTATTAATAAATAATTTGTCTAAATAAAATAATTCTTTAAAATGAAAAAAAATAATTTGTCACTAAATTTTTGTATTTTTAAGCGAAACACATCTTTCTAATGTACGCGTAATAATAATTTTCTAATAATACTTTATGGATATATATACCAATTGAAATACCTAAATACAAAATACTCAAATACCCATAGAAGCTGCTTTCGTTAGGTTTTAAAACATTGTGAGATTTTCGATTATTAAACGAGAGGTTTCTATTTTTTTTATATTTGCTTCTATGAACTGGCCTTGACATAAGATAAATATAAAATTAATTCTAGAGATCGTGAAGATATTCAACCTTTTAATGCGGCTTTCCCTTTATCTGCAGCAGTTTACTTAAACATAATCTTCTTTTTGTTCGTTGCTAATTAATAATTGGTAAACAGTTTTTAAGAACTTGTTAAGCCAATTTAGGGATAACTTTCTATTTCGTCACTTCAATATCCATTTGTTGACAAAACAAAACACAAAGAAAGCAAAAATCGAAAATTACATAATTTAATTTTGGCATTGATACAAAGAGATCCACGATGGACTTTGTCCTTGCCGGAAGCTAAGAGTGTTAACTTCTTCGCCTGTCCTTGAGCCTTCTTTTTTTACTTTCGTTTTTCTTTTAGTCCTTGGCATCTTAAATTTTTCTTAATGTTCCAAACACAATATTTTATGAGAGCTGTAGAAATTTCGTTTGAAACCAGTTTCATCCAGTTACGCTATCCCTGCAGTTATCAGTTTTCATAGCTGTTTTTTTAAAAATATAAGAGCTATCTCTTTTAAGATAAAAAGATATAGATTATCAACTGGAAATTTATTTTTTGTAACAAAATTGTTTATCATGTTGCTAAATTGTTCAAGTTATTTAGGTAGCATGATATAAATGGATAGTTTACCTAAATTTGTTCATCGTTTTGCTTTCCAAATATGTTCTCGCCTCTGAGATATAACTAGCTGGTGGCCAATAGGCTAGCGCTCTGGCCTTTGGTACCATAGCCCACGTAAAACTGTAGGTCCCGGTCTAATTAGCTTAAAGTGTGTATAAAATGACCGTAGAGCTACAAACCAAACCTCTGCGAGATAAAAAGAAATCTACCTACACCCTCCTTGAAAAAGAAACAGCATCAATTTTTTTTTTAGCGCTTTTGAATTAAAAATGTGAAAATATTATTAATATTTCAATACGTATAATGTACAAAATGGAAAGTACGAAAGATTTTGTTCTATATTTCATATAAATCTTATAGTGGTGTTGCAAGAAATGTGAAAGCATAGATGACAGTAGTGATTATTCATTGATAACTGAATGAAAGAATGTACTGTAGTAAAGATAAAAAAAAAGTCAGTATTTTTAGTCATAAAGGCTACCTTTAATTCGGTCAGAATACAGTAAGTTATTATAAAACAATGTCGGTATTGAAAAATATTAAAAGTTATTGTTTTAATGTTAACTCAATTGGTTCCTTGAATTTATATTGCTTAATTGGACAACATTTGGCAATTAAAGAAGATATCGAATTCAGAATAGGATGCTGTTAAAAGAACGATCTGATGTGCTTTGTTGTAATCAGAATAGCTGCATGGGCATTTTCCCTGGTTTTTTGTCAAGTAGCACAAATATGAGTTGGTTTCGTTTTTAAAAAATGAGTGCAAAGAACAAAAATATATCTTCAAGTGAGATAAAAAAATTATATTCAACGAATAAAAAGTATATTAAGGAAAAGGGAAATATTCTTGCTCATATAAAAATTATTGTAGTGTTGACTCAAGATATAGAATTCAGAATAGGATGCTGTTAAAAGAACGGTCTGATGTTCTCATTATCAATCGCTTTTCTGTAATCAGACTAGCTGATTCTATTTTCTCTGGTTCTTTCTCATGTAGCTCAAATATAAGTTGGTTTCATTTATAAAGAAATGAGTGTAAGAAGAAAATTTATCATACAGCATTATATTAAATGAATAAAAGTATATTAAGGAAAAATGAAATATTCTTGCTCACATGAAAATAATGTCTCACATTTATTATTATATTTTTTTTCATTCTTAATAAATTTCTATTATTTTGAGAATATATTGTAAAGGCAACTATTTAGAATAAGATGCTGCTAAAAGAATAGTCATTATCAATCGCTTTTCTGTAATCAGACTAGCTGCATGGGTATTTCCCAGTTCTTTCTCATGTATCACAAATATGAGTTGGTTTCTTCTTTTAAAAAACAATGTAAGAAGAAAAGTATAGCTTTCTAGAGAGCTATATTATATTAAATGAATAAAAAGTATATTAGTGAAAAAATGAAAAATATTCTTGTTCATATAAAAGTGTCTCACCTTTCATTAATTTTGTCATTCATAATGAATTTCTATTATTTTTGACACTACACCGAAAAAAGGGCATTCTGCTGACACGCATCCGAATCACGTGGATGACATCATTGCCCCTTTTCTGTGCTCAAAACTGAAATCACAGCAATTCTATTGGATAAGTGGAAGAAAAGAAATTCAGCTTTTCTTCAAGTAAATCTGCTGCGGCCCTCAAAACAATGGTGTGGAGGGAATACTTAATAGAGTTAGCGCAAGGGAAAAAGAATGCAAAAGCCTTCTTGGCCAAAAGAAAACAATGTTCGGATCTTATCTTAATGGATATTGCCTATCCACATCCCGTACTTTGATGTTGGATGCACAAGGAAAGGGGGAAGATGTGGTAGCTATGCCCTCCTGGGTTGCGTGATGTAATAATATTTCGTGGAAGGCTTATCTTAATAAATTAATTCTGATTGCACTTTTAGCTCTTAAAAGTTGCCACTTAGTTTAGCCGAGCGTTGGGGAATTAAGAAATTTTTAAAGAGTCAAACGCCTAGTGTGAGAAGAAAAAGTTAGTTAAGAAAAAAAAAAATAAAAATTATTCACAAAAAAAAAACGTTGTTTGTATTCTTTCTTAAAAAATGTGAACTGAATCTCTTTAATGGAGTTTTTGAGGTAAAAAATTAAAAAATTCGTTTCCCATGAGTTATTAATGAAATTTCTTTTGAATTTTTTCAAACTTTTTTATTCATATATAATGTTGCCGAAAAGGGATACTTTGGTGTATGGATTTCCTCGTCAGGATCTTTACAATTTAAATTAATGTTAATTTTTTTTAAAGTTTTAACATGACTTTTACTTTTTTTTATTGGTTAAAAGTTATAGTTTAGTTATTATAGATTATTGCTCTCAAAATATTTTTGTGTGCAGAAATTTCTCTATAATTTTTTAAAGAATTAAAAATATTTTTTTTATATATATATATCTATATTCTTTATATGGTATGTCATTTGTATGTTTTCGTAATATGGTTGTTTAAAATTGGATGCGATCATAAAATGGATACGATTAATGTTTTATAGATTATAATTAAATGTTTAACATGACAAATTTATCCTGTTCATGAAATAATGTAGTTTTGAAATTTTAGGGATATACTTTGATCATCACGTAAAAAAATTAAAAAAAAACTATCAAGAGATATCTTACTTAGGGAATATTCTACTTCTAGTGCAAAAATAATGTATGGTGAAGTTTATTTGTAGATTACCATAGAATTACGCTGTTAAAATTATTTTGTATAAATTACATTCAAATTCAAGAATACTTTCCTTGAATAGAGATGAATAGAAACTGTATATGCATATTCTATTCATAAATTCAATCAAATTATTCCGAGTAAGTATTTCTACAGGTTTATAAATGCATTTCATAAATAGACGAGCTTTAAATTTCAAGTTTTTTGAAATTGAAGTTTAAGATAAATTGAATCTTCTAAATATCTAGTGAATTTAATAATAACTTAGTGGGCATTCGAGGAAAGAAGAAAACACGACATTATTACCCAGTGAATTTATTTTATACAAATTTACAATGTATTTTCTACAACAATTCGTTATCACTTTTTTTTTATAAACATTTATTTGATAAGTGAAAACGATTCATAAAAAAAAAAAAAAAATTGGACAAATAACTGATTAACCGGATGCCCTCTTTGTCTGAGAGGAAGATCTCGTTTCTTTTAAGGCCATTTTCGAGGTCACACCAAAACAATTGTTGATGGTTAACCCTCTAATTTTACTTTTGATGAATAGTTGGAACGGTATAACGCGTTAGGTTAAAGAACAAAAGAAACAAAAAATTGGGTTAGTGTTTCTGCATTGATATATAATTTGCGATGCGCTTCGATGAACTTCGCCTCTGGCATAGCCAACAACAACTCATACTAGTTTGCGATACGTTTCAAAACTAGGAGGAAAAATATGCCTAATTCAGTTTCCTTGGATACAAAAATTGTTTTGGTCTAAAATGATGGTACTTAGAAGAAAGTAAGATATCTGTTTGTATGAAGAAAGAGATTTTATTTGTTCAGGATAGTAGGTGAAAAACCCTTTCAACTTTGAAAAAAATTTATCCGCAGTTATTTTCTTTAAAATTTTTAATATATATGTTTATTTTTTCATTCTTCTATGATAGCTTAAGCCTTTTTTTTTTATTTTTTCTATTTTATTTTTTATTACAGTCATTGCTTTTATTTTTTTTGTTTCAGTTCTTCATCTGATAGCATTGAAAAAAAAATAAATAAATAAAATTTTTTCGTTTCTGCTTTGAAATTGTTCAATGTACCGATTTTTTAGATTCAAGATATATCGAAGTAATATTTGGCTTATTCTTATGTTTATTATTATTTTAACTTATTATTCATTGCTTATTTATCCTGATATCTTATTATTTCTTTGTTTGACATTGACACAGTTTTGAGATTTTTATCAAAAATCATTGAATACAAAGTTTTATAAAAAAATAAAATAAAAATAATAATTTGTATTTACTAATAGTAAAATAAGTAATATTTTGTTCAATTTTTAATAAATTATTATAATAAAACGTTTCTTTTTTTCAACACTTCAAACGGAATTTTCATAGTTTTGTTACCGTTTATGAAAAGGTGAAAATTAATAATTACAATTAATAGTTAACTTCATATTTTCTATATAGCCGAGTTGACTGATGCTTTTGATTCGAACTCTTTATTTATTCGCTGTAGTAAATTATAATTTGCTCAAAAAAGGTCTGCTATGGTTGAAATTTTTCTTCCCCAAGCCAGTTTAAATCTACTACAAAATTTATCAATTTTTAAAAAAATGTTCCCTTTTTCCTATCCTCCCGATCGACAACCGCCGCCTTTGTGTTATAAAACAAGACAAATATCGATCGCAGGCCCAACTTTTTCATAAATACCGAGCTGGGGGTGTGAATCACTACCAAAAGCTTGCATAAAGAGATTTTTAATTCTTCCCCCTGCCCTTCTTGCACAGGCAACACTCGATACACACACCCCTCTAGGAAAAACCTTTTTTTTTCTCTCTCCAGTCGGAAACAGCAGCAGCAGCAGCCTGACGTCACTTTTTGCCACACACTGCGAGCCAGATAAAACGAAGCATAAAAGGGCCTCGAGTCCTGTCCATACAGTATCGCACATCCACACACACTACACTGCCCTGTTGTAATCCTTTTTGCTCAGTCCTCTGGCGCATCTGCTGTTATGCGGCACGCGCTTTTGAATAATGAACTAAGAGAAGAGAGAACGCCCCGGCCGACCTATGCATCATTCATGGCCGGTGCTGCAACAGCGGCGGCGGAGGGTCGTTGAATAATCCAGCGTAGCAGCCCTCTCGCAATTAAAGCGCCCCAAAAAATCGATGCCCCTGAGAGAGAGAGAGAGAGTGTGTGAGAGGTTTTTCCACATTCTGTACTCCTCCTTTTCCTTTACCAGATAAGAACTGGCAGTTTCCGCCGGTGGGCTGCCATTCATTGACTAATTATGAGTTCGGCCACTGGCGGATATGTGGGGCCTCTCTCTCTCTTTAGTACTGAACCAGTAGAGGATTTTTCGCCATTGCTGTGTTGTCCTCTCCTTCATGAAATATTTACTTCTTTTCAAATTCAATGCACAAGTTTTTCTGTTATTAGTAATTTAGATTTGCTTTTTTGTTTTTTATAGCAGTTTTTAATTAAGATCTTGAATTATGTAATTTTCTGAAGGTTACAGTTTAAACTCCGTTTTCTACTGGTATAATGAGTAAAGTAGTTTTTGCAACCTTTCTGAAGTTAAAATTCACTCTTCCCTACATTCTCTACGCATTTGTGTAATTAGTAACTCACTAGTTATTTTTTGAAGAAATATTTTAAGACAAACTTCTAATGCTGTAAAACTCGAAGGGTAATTGGTGAAAAAGCTGCAATGGGGAATCTTATAAATTATTTAAAGAAAACGGTATTATTAAGTGAAAAATAAATCGCATAGTTTTAGTTGTGATTTGTTAGTCATATTTGACGTGTGAATACATCTTCCTTTGTTGGCTGATGGGAAACATACTTAATAAAGATTAAAACTTCTTAAATAGTTTGACTACATTTACAAGGGTTTCAAAGATATAATAAGTACTAATTAAAGAACTTGGTGGGCTACCATTCATTGACTTACCACTGGCGGATATATGGGACCCCTCACTCTAGTATTGAACCAGTAGAGGATTTTTTGATATATTTACTTTTGGAATTCGATGCACAAGTTTTTCTGTTATTATTTAGTATTTGCCCTTTTAATTTTAAAGATCTTAAATTATGTATTTTTTTGGCTGTAATCATTTAAACTACTCATTATACCAATAGAAAATTGGAAAGTAGTTCTGAAGTTAAAAATTCACTCTTCCCTACATTCTACTGTGTAATTATTACGAATGAAGTAATGAGTAAACTCATTAATTATTTTGAAAGAAATAATTCGAGAAAAACTTCTAATGCTGTAAACACGAAGGGTAATTATGCGAAAAGATGCAATAAGGAATCGTATAAATTATTTAAAGAAAACGGTATTATTAAGTGCAAAAAATGAATCGCATAGTTTATTTTTGAATTGTTAGTTATATCTTCTGTGTGAATACATCTTTCTTGTTAGCTGATGGGAAGCAGACCCTAATAAAGATGAGAGGTTTTTCCACATTCTGTACTGCTTTACTTTTTCCTTTTTACCAGATAAGAACTGGCAGTTTCGCCGGTGGGCTGCCATTCATTGACTAATTATGAGTTCGGCCACTGGCGGATATGTGGGGCCTCTCTCTCTCCAGTACTGAGCCAGTAGAGGATTTTTCGCCATTGCTGTGTTGTCTCTCCTTCGTGAAATATTTACTTTTCAAATTGATGCACAAGTTTTTTTTTATTAGTTATTTTTTGTTGTTGGTTTTTAGCAGTTTTTAATTTTGGGATCTTGAATTATGTAATTCGTTGACTGTAACCATTTTCTACGAGCATAATGAGTGTAGCAGTCTTTGGAGCCATTCTGAAGTTAAAACCACTTTTTCCTACATTCTCTTTGGTATTTGTGCAATTAGTAACTCACTAGTTATTTTTAGAAGAAATATTTTGAGACAAACTTTTAATGCCGTAAACTCGAAGGGTAATTGGTGAAAAGATGCAGTGGGGAATTGTATAAATTATTTAAGGAAAACGGTATTATTAAGTGTAAAAATAAATCGCATAGTGTTATTTGTGAATCGTTACTCACACTGAATACATCTTCCTTTGTTGGTTGATGGGAACCAGACCTTACTAAAGATCAAAACTTAAGTAGATCGACTACATTTACAAAAGTTTCAGAGATATAATAAGTACTAATTAAAGAACTTGGTAGGGGTGACATTCATTGACTAATTATGAGTTCGGCCACTGTCGGATATGTGGGGCCTCTCACTCTCTCCATTACTGAGCCAGTAGAGGATTTTTCGCCTTTGCTGTGTTGTCTCCTTCATGAAATATTTACTTTTTTCAAATTCGATGCACAAGTTTTCTGTTATTAGTTATTTAGGATTTGCTTTTTTTTATATTTAGTAGTTTTTAATTTTAAGATCTTGAATTTTGCAATTCTTTTGACAATAACAGCTTAAACTCCGTTTTCTACTAGTATAATGAGTAAAGTAGTTTTGGAACTCTGAAGTTAAAATTCGCTCTTCCCTATATTTTATTGTGTATTTAGTAAGAATGAAGTTATGAGTAAACTCACTAGTTATTTTTTTGGAGACATAATTCAAGAAAAGCTTCTAATGCTGTAAACTTGAGGGCTAATTAGTGAAAAAGATGCAATGGGGAATCGTATAAATTATTTAAAGAAAACAGTGTTATTAAGTGTAAAAAAATGAATTGCATAGTGTTAGTTGTGAAACTGTTGTTAGTCATATTTGGTTTGTGAATATATCTTTCTTGCCGGCTGATGAGAACCAGACCTTAATAAAGATCAAAACTTAAATAGATCGACTACATTTATTTATAAGGCTTCAAAGATATAATAAGTACTAATTAAAGAACTTTATGCAAACATACAACGAAATAGTGAATAATCTTGAGAAGCTATAACACTCTTGGATATCTACCAAAAAAAAAAAAAAAAAAAAAAAGAGATATAAAATATAAGAGATCATCTCTAATGGTTGTAAATGTTACAAGTTGATGCAATGTTGACGTTTGCCGTTGTATAATTTTATCGAACGGCAAAAATTATGAGGGGCAAGTTCAAATAAGTCAACGCCAACACATTATTAGAGCCGTTCAAACAAGTCTGGTTGTGTACTATAAAAAAGTTTAATCAGGGTGGAAAAACAAAATTGCAGTCTGAATAAATTTTCAGACACGTTAAGTAAATTTCTTCTATATCGACATGGGTTTGGTTTGTTGCTATACGGTCATTTTTTACACATTTTTAGGCTAATTATACCGGGACCTACAGTTTAACGTGGATTACAAACCACTAGCAAACATTCATTTCACCGCCAGGATTCGCAGCTGAAGCCTGTGGTACCAAAAGCCAGAGCGCTAGCCGCCTACATCTACATAGAATACTAAAAATAATATATATATCTTATGATGAGTTGATACTTCAATATCCTTATAGAAATTAAACAGTATGGGTAAAATTTCAATCCTATGTTATTATCACCTGAATAGAATATTTAGCCAAAGCCATCTAATATTGTGGCTTTTTTAATTTAATAATTTTTTGTAGAAATTGATTTTACCTGAACTTTGGAAATACTACTATTTTAGTCGCATCTTAACAAAAATACATTGAGATGAATTAGGATAAAATTGTGTTTTCACTTAGTATGTTTTACACAATGCGTTGTAGTTCCTAACAATTTACTTAACATATCCTAATCAAATTAGATAAAACATGCCACTTATACATATTTCTCTGTTATTACATATTATTTTAAAAACTGTCGTTTAATAACTCGAGATGTCGCAATATCATATTACGTATCAAACGGCCTCCATAATACGGTTATTAAATATTCGTTAAATTGGCTTCGTTTCGCGGAAATACTTCTGGAACTAATCGGTTCGTTAGGATTCGAAGCGGATGATGATGACGGCGAATTTTCAAACAACTGGCGGATGTGGTAGTTAGCGCTAGTCTGCTATTTTGTCACGCCTAACAACGTACGTGAAAGGCTTTTGTTTCCTCTCCATAGCACTTAGAAAACAGCTGATGAGCGTTTCATTTCCATACATCTAAATATAATTTTGGCAATCTTTTTTCATTCGTGGTTTGTGGTTGAGTGTAGTGTGTTTTTTTCTATCAGAAATATCCATTCTGTGAAAAAAAAAAAAAAAAACAACCCCTGGAAGGCTTTTTGCTTTTAATGATAATACTGTACGCTGTCGTGATCTTCTAATTTTCCTTAGGCGAGGTTCTTTTTCTACCCAACGTGCTATAATATTACCAGGCCAATGATTGCTGTATGAGTAATGTAGTATGTAGTTTCTTTGGATTGTAGATATCGCTCGATTTGGGCTGAAATATTGCACAGCGTTGTTGTAAAGTTGTGGTTTAAAATAGTGGGTGATTCAAAAGAATTCCGTACAAAAGGATCTCGAGCCAACACATTATTAGGGCCGTTCGAATAAGTCTGGTTGCGTACTATAAAAAGTTTAATGAGAGTTGGGAAAACCGAATTGCAGTCTGAATAAATTTTCAGACACATTAGTGCAGTTTTTTAACAAAAAAAGAATTTCAATGTGGGTAAGAAATTTCCAGTCCCTGACGCAAAAAAATGACAATGAAATCTTCGACCATTTTATTGAAATTTTTAATATTATATATTGTAAACCATATCGAGTTGCTTGCTTTGATTTCTTCAACATTTTTTTTTAATCTGAGAATTAGATTATAACCTACATTAGAGCAGGGGGAAAAAAATGTAATAATAATGTTTAAATGTTAATAATAATAAATAATGTTTGTAATTTTAATTCATGCAATTTTAAATATAAAATAAATTTATTTTAAATAATTATTCAATAAGTTCATTAGTAACTTCATAAAAAATACATAAATTGAAATTCATGTTTAAATTTTTCAATTTTTTTCGTCGATAATTATTAAATTTAATGCGTACAACTGATTCAATAAGTTGCATTAGTAACTTTTTAAAATTTATTTACAAAAAAAAAAAAAACAGTTTGAAGTAAAAAAATATATTTTTTTCATTTTTATCATATTTCATAAAAAAAAAAAAAAATTACATAAATTTGAAACCATCTAGTTTTTGTCAATGATTATTAAAATTAATACGCACAACTGACAAAGGGATTTCAATATTTGACGTGAAATTTCCTGACACTACCGTTGGGTCACAGGCCCCGTGTCATTTGTGGAACTCCCCCTTCCCTTGCTATCGATCCGGCGTTGGAAGGCAGAGAGCCTTATATCCGGGAGACAGGTGGCTAGTCAGCGACCCCAGCGCCGCGAGGTCACACACCGCTCCCCGCCTCCCAAGGTCACGAGACCTCCTCGGATAGACAGAAGAGGAGAAAGCCAAAACAAAAAACAAAACGCATCCTTATTTGGGACAACTTAGCGATGTTTTCTCCCTTTTTCTTTTCTTTTTCTGGATGCGTTTGTTTCTTGTTTTAATGCTAACGTGATAGAAAGTGCAAGTCGTTTTTCCACTTGGCTGATTTTTACCTGTTAAAGGCGAGAGTCATAAATATTGTATGGAATCAGTTGATGACCTCTTCATTATCGAACTTGGTTTATATATATATCATGTGGATGTAGTTTTTAAGACTGACATTGAAGTTGATGGAAGGTGATAAAATTTTTTTTTTTTTCCCTAGAGATTAATTGGAAATTATTTGAGTTTTGTTTTCATTCATTGTAAAATATGATCTCTTTAATTGCCCAAATCAAATGTGGGCAGCTAAAAATAATATGTTTATTTCAACAAAGTGCTAGTAATCCATTTATTCATGTATTTGGATATTTAAGTTTTGAACTTTGCTTTGGAATCAAATTTCTGAGATTAGCTGTATACAATATATTTTTTTTTCTTTCTAATGCAGCTGGCAAACACTTAGACAGCTTGGTCTTGGATGCCTTAAGGCAAACGCTGCACAGATGTTACTCACTTTGCATTACCCAGGGAGCGCGTGTAATTTGAAGATAAGCCACGGACGCGGAGTAACAATGCCCCCGCAACCTCTACGATCCTATTAGACCGGGAACCTACGGTTTAATGGATTCGAACCACTATAAACATCCATGGCACCGCCGGGACTCGAACCCGAAACCTGTGGTACCGAGCGCCAGAGCTCTAGCCACTCAGGGCCCCTGTATACAATATATTGTATTGAACAATAATTCAACAACATCAATATCAAATTGAACGTATACCATGTAAAAGGGGCTTTATATAAAGGGTAAAAGATTTCATTTTATTTTTTTAAATAACCTTTTGGCTCTTTTATGTAGTACTTTTCAACATTATTACAATAGTTAGAATTTTAAAAGAATTAGAAAAAATAAACTAATATTGTCATTGGATACACTTTTTTTTTCAGATTTTTTCATTTAGATTTGAAATTTACATTTCATTCAATCAATTGAATTTTATTGTAAGCATTTAGGAGTAACCAATGAAAAAAACATTTAAACACTATTGGATATTTCAATAAATAATTTTTAAATGTTGGATAGTAAGTAGGCTTTGTTGTCAAATACTATTAACTGAATATTTTAAAATGTAAAGCTTTTTTTTTTATTGTAATAATAATGAAAAAAAGATTTTTTTTTTCCAGAATTTGAACTATGGTTCGAAAGCTAAACAAGTTGTATTTTGAGCAGTGCAAGTATTAAAAATATCGCATTCTGCAGCTTTGTGAAAATGACTGTTTGTTTTTCTGCATGCAGAGTTAGAAAAGCGCTGCGCTATTAAAACACAAGGTTCGGTGCTGGGCGTCGTCTAGCTTTTATAAGAATACAAGGCGATTGCTTGAAACTTTCCTAGGAAAAAGGGGTGAGCGAAAAAAAGTGTAGTGCAGACTGTTTTCAGTATATATGAGTAAACGCTATCCATCCTACGCAAATAGTTGGCAGACAGTTATCCTAAAATATACCAGCTGTTCTGAGCGCAACGCCTAATGCGGTAGACAACACGGCGCCATCACTACCCTTAGCAATGCACTAATAGTACAACCAACTATTTCGTTCACCTTTTTTATTCTTTAGTTACCTCGCTTTTACTATTTGCTTTTAAAAATTAAAATAAAATTAGCTTTTTTTTATATACTACAATTATTAGAAAGAATTATGTATTGATGTTGCACTTAAAAAAAATTCAATTTGTTTTAATGATTTTGATTAAATGTATACAAAAATACTATCTTTTATGTTGAATTAATTATATTTAATTCGAAAGTTTTATTTGTTTGTCAATATTAATTATTTCACTAATTTCACGCTTTAAATATTGTTCGGTTGCAATTAGAAATATCAAACTGAAAATTTTTACTAACTGCTTATTCAAAATATGTATAGATTATATATTTTTTTATTAATTTGCGTAATTTTAGAAAAAGTCCCTATTTGAGTTGTATTCTGACAACAATTTTAACATTCGATTAATGTTAGTTAAAACACAATTTCTTTAGTAGAATTTAACTTCGAAAATTGTTTGCAATATTTATCAGTTTTAATAGTTATATGCTGTTAACCGGTATTATATTGAATACTAATTATTAAAATGAATAAATCATAAATATGATTGACAATTAGAATAATAAGTATCGTTATTTTAATAGTTATAATTGGTGCATTTAACATATATGTTGGAAAGTAAAAAGCTCATTTATTTGTCAGTGTTAATTGTTTCACTAGTAAATTTTACATTTTTAATGTTATTCGGTTACATCCTATAAAAGTTAGAAATATAAACTGAAAACTCTTACTAACTGCTTATTCAAAATATCAATATCGAATTATTTATTTGATTAATTTGCATAATTTTGGAAAAGTCACTATTTAGCTGTATTCTGACAATAATTTTAACATTTGATTAATGTTAGTTAAAATAAAATTTCTTTAGTAGAACTTAACTTCGAAAATTGTTTGCAATACTTATCAGTTTAATGGTTGTATACTGTTAACGAGTATATTGAATACTAATCATTATCACTCATAAAATAGAGTTGATAACTAGAATTATAATCAGAAGAAATCGTTATTTAATAGTTTTATTTTATGCATTTTTTAACATATAGGTTAAGAAAGTAAAAGGTTCATTTATTTTTTTAACTGAATTATTGGACTTCTTCATTTACACATTGCTAGGAATTATATTACGACAATTTTAAGCAATATTTGTTAATATAACTGTCTCTTGATTATTTATTTTTATTGAAAATGGGGCTGTTGGGGGGGTTGTTCACTATTTAATAAAAAGAATTAAAATCCCTTAGAATTCGATGTATTTAGTAGTAATCATAGTAATGTAATTTTAGTAGTATTGTAATTAGTAGTTTAAATAGTAGAATTTAATGTATTTCTGGCTTAATAATTCTTATTTCTTTCATACTAAATGCATTTCGTTGTTAAAATGTTCTTCGGAGCATCAGTCACGGGTTTTTTTATTTTTCTCCCTCTCTTCAGGTTTCAGGTTCGAATTCAGATAATGGCATGGATGTTTGTAGTGGCTCGGAATCTATGTTAAATTGTAGGTCCCGGTTTAAGTAGCCTAAAATGTGCAAAAAATGATTGTAGAGTGACATACCAAATCAAACCTATGTATAAAATTATACAACGGCAAACGTCAACATTGCATCAACTAGTAACATTTACAAGCATTAAAAAATATCTCTTATATTTTACTATTATTATTTTTTGGTAGACATCCCAGAGTGTGTTATGGGTTCCTTAAGATAAACCAAACCAAAATAAACCCAACCAAATTCTCTCTAAATAAAATGACCGAAATCTCCAGTAACTGTCCAATTAAGATTTATATCATTATTGTAAAAGTGATATAGATCACGTCTATTACGAAATTAATTTTCTTGATTTAAATTTTAAATATTAAAGCTATAAAAGAGCTATATTTAGCATATTGTTGTTTGCAAACCATTCTTCTATCACAAATCTATTTTCAACAGATGTATGCATGCACTTTCATTAAATTACATATAATGAATGTAAACATATAAAGTTTGAAAAAAAGAATCTTAAAAAAATTTCTTCATATTTTGCTTGGTGCATGTGGTCTCCTGGACAATGACCTAAAACAACATTTAGAATTGTTGTTTAATTCTGGATTATATGAACTATAAATAAGTTTTGGGAACATTCGTTTTTATAATTTTCAACTTTAAGAAGTTATATATCATTTCCTTATTCACATACTTTGCAGCATTCTAATCATAAGTGTGGAATAGTCACATATTTTATCTCTGTAACTGCAATTAAAAAAAAAAAACAGTTATTTTAAGCTATCCGACTTACTTCAAAATTGATAAGCTGTTTACCATGATCGTATTTAAAAACTATCTTTAAAATTTAAAAATAAAAAATAAAAATTGCTCGTGAAGCGTCCGTAGATAAACTTCCAATCTCTAAAGTCTTTATTCACTTTTCATATACACTCTTATTTTATCCATCCCAGTTATCGCTTTAAAAGCAATAACGCAGATTTATTTATTCATGTAGTATATGAAAAACTGTAAGCCTCATGTTTTTCCTCCTTTACTTCATAAAAGCATAAACAAGTAGTCAGCAAGAATTTTGAACAAGTTTTTGAAGGAAGGAAATAATAAATAAAATAATAATAAAAATGTCCTCTTTGCATTAGCTGGCCACTTATCCTTTTCTATTTTGATGTTTATTATTATCAAAGCTGTGATTATACCGGGGGCTATTACTCGTTCGTAATCAGATGCTGAATAGTTTTCTATGGTTCGCCTTGTTTCTTTCACTTGGCACATACATATACTCCACCCTCCACCAAATTTAAAAACTGGTTGTTTTTCTGGCGACTTATTTGAAATGCGCGGCGTTTACCGAACTGTTGTTACATTGCTATTTAACCCAGGCCTGGGGTGCTGCAGAAAACAGCAGAGTAAAAATACTCGCCAAGATAACTGTGGCTACCCCGAGGACAAGCATCCAACCAGTTTTTATCCAAAACTTCAAACTGCTTCAGGTTCCCTTATATGTAGAGCATAAAATCTATTGAGGCGGAGTGCTCATTTTGCTAGGCCCGTATAAAAAGCATTAATCCTGTCGTCTGAAAAGGAATATTTGGGAGGACGTGCAAAGGGGGTCTGCGTGGAATTCTTTTGTGGTAACAGTTATTCTTTTCGTTCCTTCTGCCACACAGGGGCTGTTCTTGTTGCAGTTCTTTTTCTTTTTGCATTTCCCACACCTGTGATGAAGTGGATGTTCCTCCGATGTGTCGATATAAGGGAATGGGGATTCGTTACCAAAGAATAGTTGAGCGATTTATTAGGCTTTGCTCTGTAGATGCGTTTTTTTCTTTCGATGTTCTTTGTATATCTTGTTTGGGAATACTTTATTTTCTACTCTGTATATCCTGTAACATTTGCGTATGATCAATGTAATGTCATTTATTACAATACATTAGTTTAGACAAATTAACTCCTGGATTTTTGGTTCGGAAAATCACACTGACCGTTTATAAATATGGCTAGAAGTTTTTAGCTGTTTGTAAATATAATAAAATATAATAGTAATATTATATTTATATTTTATTATATTAGTAAATATATTTATAAATATGGCTAGTTTTTTTTAGTAAATATAATTTATAAATATGGCTAGAAGTTTTTATAGTTTATAAATATGGCTAGAAGTTTTTTTAGCTGTTTATAACTATGGTTAGAAGTTTTTAGCTTTTTATAAATATGGCTAGAATTTATTATTATTTTATATTTATTTATTATTAATTTCTTTATTATTTATTAATTCTTAACCATATCTGAAATATTGGTGCATAGGTGCGGTTAAATTTTTGAAGTTAAAATTATATTAATTAAAAAAAAAAAATTTTTTTGAAAGCTATTTACTACAGAATCGCAAACTCAGAAATCTTCGTAAATTGCTTAGAATAATTGCTTATGTTTCTACTTAAAATAATTTATCAATGTAATGTCTTTTATTATAAATAAATTATATTAGTTTAGATAAATGGACTCTTGTACTTTTGTTTCGATATCTTTGTATTAAAAATTAACTGATACCTCGAAAGATTTTCTCCCAAAACAATTTTATTTCGAATATAGATAAGGATTGCGAAGATGTTATTTCTTCAGATGATTTAAGTGAAGTTTCTTTAGTTAAAAATACATGTTAAGTGTTTTGTGTGAATCCGATCATATCTTGGAAATGACATGAGCTACAAGAGATGTCTATAAGAGATAAGGAGTTTCCTTGTATTGTTATAATGTGAAGAGGAATAAATTCAAAAATACAACTCCATAATTTTTGTATTTTCACTACCTAGAATTATTCTTTTGACAATTTATTTTAAGAGGAACAGATAAAAAAACATTACATGGAATACAGTATATTAACTATTATTATTTTAATCATACTCGTAGTTGCTTTTGTCAAGTGTGATTTTAAATTACATAATTGTTAAATATTGTTGAGGATTTACTTACTGAAGCCTAAAGGTTAACATCATTGAAATATTTATACATTAAATGTGTGACGGGCATTCGAATTTCAAAACCTTTTCAACATAAATAAAAAAAAAAAAAAATTAATAACCATCGACAAATTTGCATTTAAAATCGCCTTATGAAACTTTTATTTAACTTCTGTCAATGAGTAATAAACTACATTAAAAAATCATTTGTTAATAAACAAACAACACCATAATTACAGAATGCTTACAAAAGAAAGCCTATTTTTTTTTTTTTTTCTCATTTAAATTATATTTACTGTGTAATCAGTAAATAAGTTTCTCATTATTGCACTTTTTGTTTATTTCATTTTTTTATTTGACAAGGTAAAAAAAAAATATTTATTTATTATTATTTTTTTTATTTAAAAATTGATGCAGCTCATTAGAATTCTATAATATTACTATTTATTTGTGAATTGTTATATGATTAAATAAACTTTATAAGGTCACATATATTTTCCTTATACGATAAAAAGAAAATGCTAGAATAGGAAATATGCTTTGACGAAAGCTATATAATATATTATAAACAAATTAGCTGTTTAATTTAATTCACAGCTACAAACAATTTGAATTTTTACTGTGCGTTTGTTCTTTTTGAATAGATAATTTAGATATAAATTTTAGAACTCTTTTGTTAGCGAGGAAAAAAAGCTTTTGCAAGTTGTTACAAATTAGTTCTTTCAATGAAAAGCAATTCGATTTTTTAAAATGATTCGTGATAAAGTAGCTTTTTTATTGTTGAACTTTTTATGGGTATTTTTTCATCGTTTTTTATCGATAGATTGCTAATTTTTTCTCCCTAAATGGATAATGAATTCTATAATTACGCAATGAATAGAATTAAATATATTTTTTTTTAGTCTTATAAAAATTTTATTTTTAGCGATCTTTATTTTTTTTAGATCTTTAGTAGCATTCATTCCATTCATATCTTTTAATTTAAATATTTTAACTTTTAGATTTTTCTTGACTGATTAAATTAATAAAAGGCAAAATGAAATATGGTTACTAATTTTAATTCTTTTTTTTATATATAAATTTATCTCTTCTTTTTGCAAGAAGCTGTTGAATTATTTAATTTAATAAATCAGTGTATCGTTAATAAAAATTGCATGGATTTTTAGCAAAATCTTATTTAATCTTTATCAATTATTTCTATTGAATAATTCTAAACTGATATTTCTTTTGTTTTTTGTTTTTTCAATTCCTTCTGTTAGCTCACACTCTCCTATATATATATATCTTGTTCAAATTTTCAATCGTTCATAAAATACTTTTTATTCATCCACTCAAGTTCAAATACTTTTTTTTTTTAACTTGTAGTGGATGACACTTGATGTTAATGCAGTTTTTTCAAATATTAATTCAGTAATTAAATTTAATTAATTAATTTTAGTTTTTTTTTTTTTTTTAGATTTAAGTTGCATATATCTACCAATAGATGGTGCCGGATAAACTTAAAAAATGAATGAAAATTATTTATAAAGGACTTTTTGCAATATAGTGAAAAAAAGTAGGAATTGATTAAAAAAAAAAGAAACTTACGTTACTTGTGTTTAATATATGATTAAAATGCTCAAAAATTTAAACTATATTCTTCAAAAATATCGTTCATGTCTCCCTATATATTTTCTGCCATTACGTAGCTTGTTTAAGCTTCTTCCCTATGCATTTTCTAAATAAATTTTGAAAACATCCATCCTGTTTTTCATCTTCGTTCCAATCATCCAGTAAATTGAAAAAGCAAACCAGTTTCGCTTATTGAAGTATTTCCTTCCATTTCATGAAGAAAAATTCTCTGAAACACACTTAGAAAAAAAAAAAAAAAAAAAATAGAAGGCTCTTGGACAAATTGAACGCCGTGTCCCTTTGTTATATGTGTGCGAAAACTTGTCAAATGACGAGTTCGTCCTTTCCATTTTCAAAAGAACTGGGAGTTCCAAAAATACGAGAGTCCTACATCCCATGCTCAAAGTGTGCGCAGGTGATGTATGCACAGTGAGTGTGCACTCTCCCTCATGAGAGGTGGATGAGCTGTGCAGAACCTCTGGGGGTGTGCGGGCCGTAGAAGTGTTTGCCTAGCCTACCCTTTGTAAACCTTACCCCTAGTATGGGGGCTGTATACGAATTATTGATTTTAGTTGTGATTTGCAGTATGAGATTTCGTTTGAAAAAAAGTTGATATACATTTTTTTATTTAGATGCCTACAAATGCAGTATATATATATATTGTTTTGTTTTGTTAATTTTATCGTTTGATTTAGACGATAAAAGATAAATTATTTAACATTATTATTATTATTTGATTATTTTCTTATTAAATTATTTTCTTGCATTGTTTCGATTCAGATAATAAATTATTTTCTTATATTGTTTCGTAAAAACATGTATTGCTAAATTTAATATCTAACATTGCATGGAAAACAGAATTTGCTATGATTTTCAGAAAATGCTACTAAAGAGAATACGATGATTATTTCCTGTGTCCAATTCTTATAAAGATTAGTATTTTCTATGTTATAAAATATTGGATTATATTATATTATTTAAATGGATTACTAATTCATTTTTTTTTTTTTTTATAAAAATATTTTTTCAAATTCTCATTTATGGAATATTAAATTTCTTTGAGATGTTATGTTATTTAGTAAAATATAATTCGATTTGGTTTGTCGCCCTAGTTATTTTGCGCGCTCTTTGGGCTAATTAGACCGAGACCTACAGTTTAATGGGAACTCACAAACATCCATGCCACAACCAGGATTCGAATCTGAAGCCTATGGTACCAAAAGCCAGAGCGCTAACCAATTGGCCATCAGGCCGTAAAATGTAATTCTGAGGTAAATAATTTTACTTCTGATTATCGTGAATGAAGTTGTGCCTTATCATTATCCTCATTTATCCTTTTTTGTTACTAAAACTAATAAAAGTATTTCATTAATCTTTGATAATTGATGCTATTTAACATTTCATATTATTACTTGGTAAAAAAGCAAGGTAGAAAAATAGATTTTATTTGAAAATAATTTCTTATTATATATGTCTGCGAAGTCGGTGTAATATTCATAAATATTATCTGAATACACGAAGTATAACGCACGAATAAAAAGAAAGTTATTAAAATTTTTCTGCACCTTAAAAAGACAATTATGCAGTTAATGTATGACCACCAGCAATCTGTCTATGGGAAGCGGGTAATCTAATAACGATTTGTATATTTTGTATACATCACATGGTCCCTCATCCTTTTAACATCTGCAATGGATCTTTTATGCCTTAATCTTTTCTTGTCCAGGTGCGCGTATGTATTTATTTTCTTCTGAACCTTGTTGAGAAATAAATGTATTTTCTGATGGCTGCTGAACTACCAGAAGATGGTTATTAAGTTATTTTCTCGATATCGAGCGTTTTTAGACATAGGAATATATATATTTTTTATTCTAGAAATTACATTGTAAGAATGAATCGTTAATATTTCAACATTATTGTGCAGATTGGGGAATTGATGCCATAATTCTATTGTGTCTTACGTTGCTTTATCCTACTATTCTTTATATTGTTACTCGACGAATTGGTTGCTAATGGATAACGGGGGATAAAAAAAAAAAAAAAAAATCTGATTGCATAGAAATATGAAAGTTTTCCTACTTCCCTGTTAATTTCTGTCGCAAAACCATCAGTGTATGTTATACATAATATAATATATTATATTAAAATTATACATAATAAAATAAAATTTACATAATTTAAGTCATACTGTTAATAAAATAAAATAAATATCCGTAATATTACATATTATCCATTCCCCCCCCTTGTTTTCAAATACTATGTCCTTGTTTTTTAAAAAGTATTATGATATTAATATACTTAATTTCTTCATTTTTCGTTTTTCCGTGTCGAATTCTTTTGTTGAAAGTATGGAATCTTAACAAATAGAATTCCATTGCAATCTTCCATTTGTAAGCTGGGCATTTTATTTAATAGGTTCTCAATTAATACTGTGCCCTTGTTAGCAATATTAATGCCCTTAATTCTATCTTAAATGCTTCATTCTTCCCTGTGCAATCCTTTTGTCGGTTCTATTGAACCTAAAGATAGATTCCTTATATATTTGCGATCTCCGTTGATAGGTTTTAGGCATATTATTTAATGTATAATTTTAAGTGCTTGATTTCCTGTTATGTACGTTCATTATTCCCCCCCTCTTATTTTCAAATACTACTATGTCCTTGTTTTTAAGAAGTAATATAATATTAATATACAGTAGAACTTTTGTAAGTCGAACTTCAAAGGGAGACGCCAAATATTCGAGTTATAGAGTTTTCGACTTATGAAGGATTTCGATTTACGTGGATTTTGTATGGAAATATCGACTTGTAGAGGTTTTGATTCCTTCTAACTTATTTTGAGTTAGAATGTTTAGAATATTTCATAGAATTGGTTATTCTATTTACAGTATACTCATACATTGTTTTCTAAGAAAGAATGACATGCATTGTCGGCAAATCCTTCAAGTCGGTAACTTATTTTTCTTCGAGCTATAGAGGTAATTAGTTTCAAATGATTGGGTTGTAAAAATCAAACATTGCTAATGTTCGAGATACAGAGGTCCAATTTTATCTTTTTCGAGTTACGGAGTGAAAATATATACGAAAATGGCTTGTGGGGATTGACTAATTATTTCGACACATAGAGGGTTGAAATTTCGAGTAATGGAGGTTTTGGGGCTTGAAGGGAAGGGAACAAAAATTTTTCGAGTTTTGGAGTTTTCGACTTAACTGTACTTAATTTCTTCAACATTATTTCATTTTTCTTTGTCGAATTCTTTTGTTCAAAATATGGAACCTTAACAACTGAGATTCCATTGCCATCTTCCACTTGCAGGTTAGGCATTTTATTTAATAGGTTTTCGAAGAATATTGTGTCCTCGTTAGCAATATTAATGCACTTAATTCCATCTTAAATGCTTCATTCTTCCCTGCGCAATCCCTTTGTCGGTTCTATTGAACCTAAAGATAGGATTCCTTGTGTTTTTGCGATCTCCGCTGATAGGTTTTAGGCATATTACTTAATGTATAATTTTAACTGCTTGATTTCCTGCTATGTACGTTCTGTCATGCATTTTAGTTTTACATGAGAAAAGTACATCGAGTTAGGACTTTCTTAGTGATTTTTCGAGGCTCTGAAGCAGTGATTCTCACATTATGCTCTCATTATCCGCGGGCTGTTATTTCTCGAAGATCTGGGAAAAGGTTTCCTTTTTTATCTTCTGGAATGCAGAACCTATCTTTATAAAGGAATGCTGCTAATGTTGATTTCGAATTTTTCCGAAGCAGATAGATGGCATCTCTTTTGATCGGTTTTTTTGTGTGAAGACAAGACAGATTATGTATTTTTTTCTTGCTCACAAATGCCTTTAAAATTGGCTTCCTAATATTTTTTAAAATAAGTAATTTTATATAAATCTCTCTTTGAAATCATAGGTGAAAATATTAAATAAAAAGCAAAATAATATCTGAAATCATAATAATAACGAAATGGAAGATATTATTTAACATAATATTTTAAGTTTAAGTATTCTTTTTTTATACATTTCTACCCGTAATACTTTTTTGACAGACTTTGTTAGCGCCGTGTCTCTCTTTGAAATCTTAGGTGAGAATATTAAATAAAAAAAAAATCTCTGTTAATAATAAGATTGAAATGTATATTAAATTTCCTGTAGTGCTGGTAAATTTTTCTTTTGGCATGCAAAAATTTAATTCACAATTTTAGTGGAAAGGATGGCATTTACAATTAAAATAAATATATCCATGTTTAATTACTATTTTTTGGAAATTTTTATCTGCTTTATTTCGATATGTGTCTCCTTTGTAATTTAAATGCTGCCTGATGGCCAATTGGCTAGTTCTCTGTCCTTTGGTAGCACAGGCTTCAGGTTCCAATCCTGGCGGTGGCACGGTGTTTCTGAGTGGTTTGGAATCCATGTTAAACTATAGGTCCAGGTCTAATTAGCCCAAAGTGTGCAAAAAATGACCGTATAGTGATAAACCAAATCAAAGTTGTAATTTAAATCTACAGTTAATTTTAATTCACATATTTGTTCAAACATGGATTGCGAAATAATCCCAATTAATTACATATCTTGGATCAATGCTAGAAATTTTAACCTTTAAATTTTTTTTTTTGTTTATTAAAAATAAAATGCATTGCAGATTACACTGCTGCACTAATTAATTTATATGGACACACCTTCTTTATTATGATAATATCTTTAATTTAAATATTCTTTTTATAAATTTCTACTCGTAATACTTTTTGACAGATTTTGTTAGTTTTGTGTACACATCCAGTTGCTGCCTATTTTGTATCTATTAAACAACGATTCATTTAAATGAAACATATTTTTGTTTTTATATATTTTGTTTTCGAAACATTTTGGAACACACACATAATGAATCGGCTATATATATGGTGTGTTTATATATATATATATATATATATATATATATATATGTGGTGTGTGTATATATATATATATATATATATATATATATATATATATATATATGTGAATTTGTGTAATATATAATATATTTAATTTAAATATTATTTATATGTATATGTATATGTATATATATGTATATGTATATATAATATATGTATATATATGTATCGTAATATATGTATATGTATTTGTATATGTATATATATATGTATATGTATATGTATATGTATATGTATATATATATATGTATATGTGGATTTATATAGTTTTGTGTACACATCCATGTGGTGTGTATATATATATATATATATATATGTATGCTGGCCTATTTTGTATCTATTAAACAATATATATATTATATATATATTTAAATATAAACATATATATTTTGTTTATATATTTTGTGGTGTGTGAAACATTTTTGAATATATATATATATATATATATATATATATATATATATATATACACATATATGAATATATATATATATATATATATATATATATATGTGGTGTGTGTATATATATATATATATATATATATATATATATATATATATATATATATATATATATGTATATGTGGTGTGTGTATATATATATATATATATATATATATATATATATATATATATATATATATATAAACATATTCATGTGGTGTGTGTATATATATATATATATATATATATATATATATATATATATATTTTTTTGACCATTTAAAATAAAAATGCCTTTCCTACATTTATTTATTTTAGGGCCTTTATTATTTTAAAAATGGCTTTCTACATTATTTTCCTTTATTTATTTGATGTTCTATGACTTAGCAGAACAATAGATTTTAATAATCTAATTCACTAAAATCTATTTATTTAAATCAATTTAATATTTTATTATTGCAGCTGCATTTTCATCTACCATATTGTTTAACAAAGAACTGATTTATTAAATTTGTATTATAAAAATTGCTTGAATCTCCCCCTTCCCCATTAAGCATCCAAGAGTTCTGAACCTGAGATTTTGTCATTCTGACGCCCTTCCTTTTAATGAACCGTTCATTTATTAATAAAGCAGAACAGGGCAGGAAGACCATTATAAGACTCTGCCTTCTTTTCAGATGGGGCCGTTAATTAAATTCCTTGAATTTCTTAAGTTGTATGTCGTTTAAAACTTCCCAGTTAGCGCTGAAATTATTTCACTTCAATGCGACCCATTGCATTCCCTTCTCATTTTGCTCTGTTGGTCTACATGCTAGTTGCAGTGCTATTAGTACTAAATTTATATATAATTTTTTAATGTTTTGTTTTTATCTATAAGCCTTTATTTTAATCAGAAAGCAGATTTTCATATGTTACAATCTGTTCATTCATTTAAATGAATTGTTCATTCATTTAAATGAATGAAAATCAATGGATTTGAATTTGAATTCTGAGGTAATGAGGTTATTTGTGTAAGATTTATTCAATTCCTATTATTAGTTCACACTCTCCCTATATATATCTTGTTCAAATTTTCAATCGTTAATAAAATACTTTTTATTCATCCACTCAAGTTCAAATAAATTTTTAATCTTGTAGTGGATGTATAGTTTTTTAAAATATTAATTCATTAATTAAATTTAATTAAATTTTCTCCCATATAAAACTAAAATTTTTTTTTCTTATACAAGATATTTAGCTGGAAATAAATTTAGAATAAATACCTTCAGTGGCGAAGCGTGCAGATCGCTGGAAAAAGATTTTTTTTCTGATTCTTTTTTCATTCTGGGTTCTACTCTGAGCCAAAGAGGGAACAAAATGGAAAATGAAAAATTCAGTCAGCGAGAGAGATGGAAAGTGTGTGTGTGAGAGAGAGGGAGAGAATTTTTTCTAACTTAAAAAAAAATAAATGAAAATTATTTATAAAGGACTTTCTGCAATAAAGTGAAAATTTTTAAAGTAGGAATTGATTTTAAATTTTTTTTTTTTTTTTTTATATTACTTGTTTTTTATATAAGATTTATTGTGTATAGTCTGGGATCGATGGATAGCATAACACATATTGTGTTGCTTTAGTAATCTAATCTGTGTATCTTAATATTTTGACTTTGTAAGGAAAAAAAATTACTTGTTTTATCAATATTTTTGATTTAGTGTTTTCTAATTTTGATGAATATTTCTTTTAACTTTTCTTATTTTCATGTTGTTGCTGTTTTTTATTACGAAATATTGTAGTGCATTTTAATATGTTGAATTTGGAGAATTTAAAATATCTAGAATTTTCAAGTGAATTTGTGCAGAACAGTGAAAAATTCGCGTAGAAAAGTGAATAATTAAATCACTATTTTTGTATGTATGTATTTTTTCTGTGCATCGTTTGAATTTTTTGAATTTTAAATTATTATTAAAAATTTTTTTTATAAATTCCCAAAATTTTATTAATTTATTAAAATTTTTAAAAATTATTTTACATTTTCTTCCTTCCCTTATTTCTATAAACCTTTGTAACATTTTAATGCATTAGATCAATTTCTCTTTGTAATTAATAAACACATCATTGAAAATTGTTATTTAAGAGTAATTGGAAAGGTGTTTATAACTGTAAAGTTTTATCGCGCGGGCAATGTCCAATGAAAAAAAAAAAATTTCTCAAGGCTGAATGATAACTATACTGTCTTGTATAGCCTAAAGCAGCGAAGCTTCGCTTTAACCTTGGAATGATTTTTTTTCCAACTTCAAGTATATGTATGTATAGAGGGGGCAAAGAGAAAAAAAAAACTTGGCTGACTGCTTTTTTTTTCTTTGTTTAGTTATTAGAAGAGGCCCACGTACTCCACAGTAATCATTGAATTTAATGAAATTTTAAGGCTTGAGGAAATTGGAAATTATCTTTGTGACGTACATATATTCAGCTGTTGTTTATGTGTCCTGATTTTTTTAATGTTTAAATGGTATTTATCTTTTAATTAGTTGTGTCCAAAGGATGCGAGTGGTAGTAGTATTTTTGTAACAGTTGTTAATATCAAATTTCATTACAAAAAAGAATCGCAGGAAATATATATATATATATATATATTCTTTATTTTTTGTGAGTTTTCGTAAAGTTTTGAATGTAAAAGTAGTGCTCTGGCGCTCGGTGCCACAGGTTTCAGGTCCGAGTCCCGGCGATGCCATGGATGTTTGTAGCGTTTCGGAATTTACTTTAAATCGTAGGACCCTGTCTAATATGACTGTGAGCGTTGACAACCTTACCCCGTTAAAAGAAAAACATCTGTTTCGGAATCTGCAAGTAGACGGATGGTTATGGTCCAAGTTGGACTGTGTGATCAGAGAGTTAGATTGTAAAAGTGAATTTGTCGCTTCGTGGCTTTCATTCTTTTACGCTGCAGTTTTACATCAATCAAGAACGAAATTTAGTAAAATTTATTCATATAGATAATTTTTTTAAATAGGAGAAGCTTTAAAAATATTTTAAATATAAATAATCATTATACCAAGTTTCGTTTAATTTCGTTAAAAATCGACTTTCCAGCAAAAAAATGGCTTAAATCGTAAATAATTTTTCATTTGCCTTATTTCAGTATAAGCGCATCTAAATTTAAAAAAAAAAAACCTGGAAAAAAAAAGTAATTAAAGAACTAATTTTTTTAACTAAAGTAATTCATTCATGTTGATTTCATTCCATGTTTTTTTATTTTATTGAATTTGATATATATTTTTCATTGTTTACTAAATTTATCAATACTTACTAGTAAAAGCTATGTAATTTGATGTAAGGAAAAAAAATGTTGATGGAAGGAAACTTCAATTCTTTCAAGTAACCAAGAAAAGTTACTTGAAAGAATTGAAAACCAAATGAAGGACAAATTTTTTGTTTTTAAATGATTTTTTTAAGTAAATATTAATAATGTACGTTACTCTTTTTTTTTTTTTTTTTCAATAAAAGATATTGTACCCTAAAATTTATAGCGTGTCATAAATGTGCGATATTATAATTTCTACATTATTTCAAGATTTAGGAATGTATTTAGAATACAATAGATAATGAGACATTTTAAATATACGTATTCTCTTAAATCTCATCCGGGTTTTTCCCCCGACTGCTTACCTTGTTTCATGATTTAGTTTCAAATTCAATTCAAGGTTGCTTGGCTAAGGAGTTTTTTTGTGCATTTTTGTACAATGTTACTTTTTTCCAAATCGTTCGAGTAAAACAATAAACTTGAAAAAAAAAAAAAAAAAAATCTATTTATAATTTAGTGAACTTGACGATGCAGTATTGCGTTTTTAAAACTTGGCCGTGAAAGATATATTCTGTTAAGTAGGAAATGGATAGAAGATGAAGTTATGCATCCGTGCTCGTATAAATCTGATTTTTTAAATTTGCTATGATATGGTTAAAAACTCCCAATTGTCATTTATCTATTTTGTTTTTAACCTAAGCCGAATTCATTGACCGTTTAAAAAATGGAAAAATAATTTTTTTTTTTTTTTATATAACTAAGCATTGGCTAAGTGGCTAGTGCTCTGGCGCTGGGTACAACATGTTCCAACATGTTTCGAGTTCAAGACCCAGTGGTGCCATGGTTGTTTGTAGTGGTTCGGAATTCGCTTTAAACCGTTGGTCCCGCTCTAACATGATCGTAGAGCGTGGCGGGGTAGTGTTAAGCATATCCTCGAGATACACGTGCCCCCTGGGTAGTGCTAAATGAGTAACGTCGGTGCAGCCCTTGCTTATAGCATAGAGGTAACTGTCTAGTATTTGCCAGCTGCATTAGGAATATATATATATATATATATATATAAACACTAAGCAAATAATATTTAATATTATTTGGCAATTGACGTACTGATTACTGAGTACCAATGGGGATAAGATCCCTTAACTTTTAACTTTATCCTTTAAATTTAAGTTAATTTATAGTTGGCTGCTTAGTATGATAAAAAACTAAACTAAAGTTTCTAAAAATTAAAAATATTACTCAGAAAATAAAAAAAAAAAAAAATGCTTAGTAGTAAAGTATTCTTAGTAATAAAAAGTAAGGTTGAAAAATAAAAATTAAAAGAATTTAAATTAAAAAATTTGATACAATAACGGACCGATTGTAGAAGCCATAAACAGTTTTAAATTGCTGAACGCGTGTGGCCAGTCTTATTTAATAATGTGCCCAAATAAATAATGTCGTTATTAAGTCCTTTGTTATCAAAAAGAAATCTTTGTCTGTAAGGTCTTTATTTAAAGGAAGAGAATTTATGGAAAAGTTTATTATTGGTATATATGTTTATATATAATCTTTTTGTAATAAATTTTCTTGCACTTAGTGCTTATATTTTCATTTCAAAATATATAACATAAACATTATTTATTAAAAAAAATGTATTTTTCTTGCATTAATTTTTTAATAAATAACTTCAGCGTGCGAATTATTTTAAATTGTCTCTAAATTAACTCTATTTTAATAAAAACTTCCTGATTTTATTTTTAAAAAATTGTTGCTCTGCTTTATGATATAACTACACTTGGGAAATTGAATTGCTGCCAATGTGAATGTTGTAGTGGTGTTGTTGATCTTTTAAATTGGAAAATAGCTCATTACATTTATTAATCCCACCCGCCTATTACTGCAAATTATTTGAGATATTACTGAGAAGTCTTATTTTAGGTTAGCATCTCTTTTATGTGATAAAGAACAATCTATTTCTTTTGGTGTACAAAAAAATAAAATACACAAATACGACTGTGTATTATACTGTCACAGATATTGTTATATATGGGGCCGAGTGGCTAACGCTCTGACGCTGTTTACCACCGGTTTCGGGTTCGAGTCCCGGCGGTACCATGGATGTTTGTAGTGGTTCGGAATCCACATTAAACCGTAGGCCCGGGTCTAATAGGATTGTAGAGCGTTGTGTGGGTAGTGTAACTCGTGTCCGTAACATATCTTCAAGCTACACGTGTCCTCTATGTAGTACTGAATGAGTAACGTCGGTGCAGCTCTTGCTTATTGCATAAAAATAACTGTCTCAGTATTGCCAGCTGCATTAGGAAAAAAAAAATATATTGTTGTATGTTACACAATACAGCTATATGTGGTTATCATAGGTTGTAATGTCCACCAATACGATTAGATGTAATATTACATCATTTTATAGTATACTATAATTTTTTGTATACATATGATAAATAGTTATAAATCTGTGATATTACTGAAGAGTCGCATTTGAGGGTGGCATCTCTGGTCATATGAAATATCATAAAAATATCGTCTTCGAGGTCATATCTGTGAGTTGGTGAAAGTAGTTCATTGTAAATATTTACTTTCCGTTATTTGCTCTTTTCATTTTAATTATATGAACTTATGCAACTTATATTTGAGTATAAATTTGTTAATTAAAAAATAAAAACGGGCAGTAAAGAAGTAGCGTCGAAGACAACAAAACAGATAAACAAATGTACGTGAGGATGCAAAAATATTTACGACTGCATTTTGCGCCCTTGGCACATGGGCGCATGCAGCGAAGCAGGGCGGCCTCGATCTGGGCCAGTGGTCTAACAGCCCCCTCTGGTTATGAAACGGCGCATTCAAGCTGTTCTCTGCTAATCATGCAACAATAGCGTTATCCAGCGCGCCAGTCTGCGACAGAGCTGGTTCGGTTTGAGTAACATCCCTTACAACATTACAGGCGGGTTCATTAGAGTGACTGTCCACCCGTGAATTATTATGGCAGTCGTCATCGTCATCAAGCCGATATTAAGCTCCAATTTTCTCCCAACCTATTTGTCCGAGGTGCTTTATTGTATCTTTTTACTTGGGCGAAATGAAATGGAAATTATCTTGTTGATGTGTTTGGCTTCCTGAAAAGAATAATTTAAATTTGCTTTTTAACAAGCTTAATTTTCTGTTAAAGCCCATTGTGTGATAATTTGAATTTTTTTTTTTATGTTGGCTTCAATTGGATTTGGATAGATTGTGTACTTGAAGGATATTTATGATGGGTTGTTTTTAAAATTTTCATCACGGAATAAGTTTTGTTTACTTCTTATTTTTGGGTATTGGAAATTTAAATTAATTTTATTTTTAAGTTTAAAAGAATTTTCGTTGTGACGTTAAAAAAATTTGTCAGGTTTCCGTTTAGCGTTCTGGGAAAACTGAATTCTTCATTTATAATTCATGACCCGCTTTTATTTATTTTTTTTTATTATGCTTCCGCATTACAGTGATAATTTGCTGGTGGCCCGCTTACATGAATTGACGCAAAAATGGTAGTATGGGTTTTTACTTTTAGAAGTCGTGAATTTATGAGCAAAGAGGAAATGGAGCAGGTGGGTTCGTTTAAAAATGGAAGCAGATTGATTCTCTTTATACACTAGTGTACTGAACCTGAAAATGAATACATAAATGAAATAGTTAACTAGAAAATATTTAAATAAAATGAAATAAAAAAAAAAAAAAAAAAAAAAAATATATATTTATTATTATCAAATACTGTACTTGGCGTTAACTTTACATGATTATATGCATTTATGCTACAGGATGTAGAAAAATGTAATACTTCAAAAATCTCGTATTTAAGGCAGAAAAATTAATGTTAAATAAAGTATTCTATTATAAGTTCTATACTAAGAATAAGTTCTATATATTATGTATAAGTTGTAAGTATAAATTCTATAATATTTTAAATGAGAATGCTTAGTATAAAAAATATCATTTTTCCCGTTTTATTCACCGTTCAATTTTCAGATTTTAAAGTGAATAGAGCATATGAATGCTTACATAGTTTTTCGTTTTGAACGTTAAGTTTATAAAGACTATTTAGAAGGGGGATCAGTCCTAGTAGCTGCTTTTAGTATCTTCTTTCGAGTTATTTAAGTTCATTCACAGCGAATGAAAACTTATTATTTTTAAGTGAAACGAGCCTTTTAACTCGTCAGTATGTGTTCGATGGAAGTTTTGACACTACGTATACTTGGATGAAACAGGCTAGATATGAATTACCTCGCAATAATCATAATTCCTTTTATTTATTATAAGTTTTGGTTGCAATATTCTCTTTTTCAAAGAGTAAAACTTTTAAGTATAACAAAGTACATGTACAACTTTTAACCGGATGAATAGCTGTATTAAAAATCAACGATGCTGTTTTCGTAGAACTGTTACGCTAAACACCATGATATTCATAAGATCCTTGAAATATTGTTCTCTTTAATAGCACAATTGTAATCTTGTAGATGTAGCAGATGCCGGCTGAATATTATTGATTTCTTTATTACAGTTGTGACGTTTTATGAGGTTTCGGATCTAGAAGAACAACAGAACGTTAAAATTATGTTAACTAACGGGTGCAACTTAATACTTTCGGATTATAGAGGCGACTGACTGCACTGTTCGTGTTCGATGAAGTATTGCTTTGTATGTGTGCTAGCGTATGACGACTGATTTTTATTATTATTATTTTTGTAACAAAGAACTCATGCATTTAGATGTCAATTTTTTGTGTCCGAGTTTGGTTTTAATTTGAGTGAACTACGCATTTGGACAACGATTTATTTATACCACAGTTTGAGATGTGTTAGTTTATGATAATAGCGATGTATTTAGTAATACCCTTTAATTTATTCCCTTTTATGTGTAAAATTTTATAAAAACTTAATTTGACTATTAACTGGTTTAGGGACATATTATCGAGCAATATTTTGATCGTTTTATTTACAATGCATCAAACCGCAGCTATTATTCTTAATTTTTTTCCAGTTATTAGTCTCTTTATTATTATTTCCAATTATTTTGAGGGTTTTTTTTTTTACATTCACTAAGCATCAGCTTTAAATCAAAATTGAATATATTATTTTATTGAATTCTTTTCCCTTCAAGAATTTGATTAGAATTTATATATCTAAAATTATAACAATATGTTTAAGACTAAGGTTCTTCAGCAGTTTAAATAAATGTGATTTCTGTTGAAGTATGACTGTGTAATAGCTTGTTAAGAGGTACCGTAATTTGTCTGATTATAGACAAATTAATACCATATAACCCCCTTTTGGGCTAAACAATGAAAGATCTCGTATAACACACAGCATATAATCTGCAAAAGATTCATGCTTATTCTTTCATGTACCATATACCAATCAAGTTGTGCTTTTATACATATGGCATAAAACTAAAAAAAGTTTTTTAATTTTTAAAGTACGCTTTTGATACCTCAAAGAAAATTTTTTTTTATAAATTTTAGATGATGGGAAAAGATGTGGATCTAAAAAATGTAATAAAAAGAAAAAAGATACATTTTTTGATGATTTGTAATTTTCAAATTTGCGAGAGGATATGAAAATATTAAACATATCACAATTAATTATTAATTTATCTTTCTGTTAAATGTTTTTAATTCGTATCTATAATTTGTTCCATATCTTTTTTGTTCACTATTACATTACAATATATTTATTAGTCGTTGTTTGTCTTAATTTTCTATATATCCACCTCCCTTCTATGCGGCCCGGTAGCCATTTCGCTAGCTCTCTGGCCTTTGGTACCACAGGCTTCAGGTTCGAATATTAGCGGCGGCATGGGTGTTTGTTAGTGGTTCGGAAACCATGTTAAACTGTAGGTCCCAGTCTGATTAGCCTAAGTTTGCACAAAATGACCGTAAACCGACAAACCAAACCCAGCCCCCATAATGTACGCAGAGGTCTGCAATTCGCACCCTGATTCGCACCGAGTTTTTAGCTTGTAGATTATAGACAAGTAATTACGGTAATCAATCCCAACGCCTCTGTGTCATTTAGGAGGAGAGTAATGACTAGTCGGTTTTGGCGGAGTCCGAATGTCTCCGTTGATGACCGGATGTGGAGAAACCGAGTTCTTCCTTGTGTTATCAATTAAATGACGCAGTCGTGATTTACATATTGCGGTTTCGCGGTCGAAGTTCGTCCCATGTGGGAACACTCTCACCCACATGGCCAGGTAAGCGTGACGGTTTTGGTGCTGAACGTATTGTTCTTGGCCTTTCCGACTTCTTCATCGCCATCTCTGTAACGATATCCGAAATATAGGTGAGTGAAAGGAAAAAAGGCCAACAGGGTGTTTTTTCCACTCTTGCTGTTCAGAGAACTCGGTGTTTTTATTGTGTCGCAATTAGTCAAGTGGGTTTCTTTGAAATAATAAATATTTATTAATTTCTGCTTAAGGTTTATAGCTCGAAGTTTTTGGAGAATATGATTTGGCTGTTAAAGATAAAATATTTGTCTTGTTTAGCTTACAAACTGAATAATATTAATAGCTTCATGCATTGTTAAATAGGTACGTAGTCTAATGTTTATTATTTTTTTTTTTTCTGCTACTGCAGCTGGAAAACACTTAGACAGTTGTCTTGGATGCCTTAAAGCAAACGCTTCACCGACGTTACTCACTTGGTGTATTACTCGATGTATTACCCAGGGGCGCGTGTAACTTGAAGATAAGCCACGGACGCGGAGTAACCATGCCCCTGCAACGCTCTACGATCCTATTACCGGGACCTACGGTTTAAAGTGGATTCCGAACCACTACAAATATCCATGGCACCGCCGGGACTCGAACCCGAAACCTGTGGTACCGAGCGCCAGAGCGCTAGCCACTCGGCTATTCACGCCCCGTCTAATGTTTTCAATGGAATGAGTTGAAAAGTCTAACGCTCAGTTCATGATCCTGCCAGTAATTTCAACCTGTATTTATATCAAACATGAGTACCATAAATTTGTAGGATGGAAATTCTTTTCGTTGCATTCAATAAGAATGAAGGAGGTTATGAACCCCTGATGCCGTTATTTGAATTTGCTCATCTTAAATTGTAGTGACACTAGAAACCAACAGCGGCCTCATGGCCAATTGGCTAGTGCTCTGGCCTTTAGTACCACAGGCTTCAAGTGCTAATCCTGGAGGTGGCATGGATATTTGTGAGTGCTTCGGAATCCACGTTAAATTGTATATCCCGTCTAATTAGTCCGAAGTGTGCACAAAATTACCGTTGAGCGACAAACCAAACCAGCATTAACTCGCTCACGTTCCTTTATTTAGGTTATCCTTTATTACTCGATGACGGCTCTTTTATTAGGTGCCAATACATTTTGCATATTCATGAACCGAATGCGTTGAAGTGCAAATTTACAGCATTTTTTATAATTCTAATGAATATTTTTCTCGAATTTTTACTATTTATATTTATAGGTCAGTAAAAAATGAGGACATATTATTTTTTAAAAATTTACTTTGGTATAATAGATTTGAATTCTTCGCCTCTATATCTTTCCTATTCATTTTTTATTTCCACTAAATTAGTTTAGAATGTAGTTTATCAAAAAATAAAAGTATAAATGCAACGCACGAAAAAAATAAAGAGGATGCAGGAAATCATTTATAATAGTATACAAGCCAAAATATAAAACTTATCATTATAAATAATGAAACAATTTTTTTTCCCTCTCGAAAATGAATGTTTCATCCTAAGTAATTTTTATCTCATTGTTTTATTGCATTATTTTTAAATGTGGCTCTCATTCAATCCTTTATTTACTTTTTATCATTCGCATCTTTCTTTCTTCTCAGTTACGTTCTCATTCATTTTCTTACAATGTTTGGTAACACTATAATTTATATTTTTGCAAAGTAGTACCCGATCATAGGAAGTCATTATGGTGAAGAACTATCCGTGCATGATTGTGTTGTAAAAATTTGGTGTTACATAATCTAAAAATGTTTGATATAAATATTGTCTGATATAAATATGTTTAAAAAAGAATCACATGATTTCTGTAGCGGGTAGTAAAAACAACATATTAAGGAAGACCATATGTCACTTTTATTACGAAACATGTTATTTTGCATCTGCTTTTTCCAACATCGCAGAGGCATAGCTTTTAATAGCCACTCATTGACGTGTAACTACATTTATGTTAAATGTAGTATGGTTTTTACGTATACATGTTTTCGTGTCAACAACAGAACAACATTTCAAAATTCATGTTTGGAATTCTTAAAGAAAACTTATTTCTGCAAGATAATAGTTGTAGACTTCAACTTGCCTATATCCACCACTTGAAGCGGCCTGATGGCCAATTGTCTAGCGCTCTGGCCTTTGTACCACATGCTTCAGGTTCCAATCCTCGCGGTGGCATGGACGTTTGTTTGTGGTTCGGGATCCACGTTAAACTGTAGTTAAACCTTGTCTAATTAGCCTAAAGTGTGCAAAAATTACCGTAGAGCGATAAACCAAACCACCATTTGGGGTAGGGTTTCTAATTTCAGAAAATTTGATAATTTGTTCAGAAAATTTCAGTGGTACTTTTAGTGATATCTTTTGCTTGTCAAAATTTTGAACAGAAAAATAAAACTCCTTGTTTAAAATATTAATTTCTATGATTATTATTAAAGTTAAACAATAGTGAAACAATATAGTAACACAAATTATTTGCCAAGTCATTTATTTTTATACTATCAACATCAAATTATAAAAAATGTGACCCTCCATATACTTAATGGACTGCAAATTACAAAAAGTGGTATCACATGATTGCAGTTGGTAGAAAAACATGTTTTCGTGTCAACAAGAAAACAACTTTTCAAAATTCGTGTTTGGAATTCTTAACGGAAACTTATTTCTGCAAGATAATTTGCTATTATTTGTACATGTTTTTCTTTTATCATAGCGATTTTTTTTTTTATTTCACCTTTAAATACATAAATTAAGTGCATTGGTAAAAAATGTGTTTGAAAAAAGACTGCACAAGTTTTTTTCCAATCTGATTTTTAAAACAAATATTGTATGCAATGTTAAACTGTAAAAAAAAAAATTTTTTTACCTTGAATAGCTTTAGCTGAACATAATAATAAATGTAACTAAGTTAATTAGGTCGAGTGACTGGCGCTTGGTGCCACAGGTTTCAGGTTCGAGTCCCGGCGGTCCCATGGATGTTTGAAGTGGTTCGGAATCTACTTTAAACCGTAGGTTCCGTTTTAATATGGCTGTAGAGTGTAGGGCGTAGTGCTCCTGTAGCCCTGGCCCACCATGGGGCTGTTGCGCCACTGATGATGAAGTTAATTAAATCGTTATACTTCCTTGCCATCTTTAGTTAAAGTTTTGTTGTTTTTTGAGAAAGCACATTTTATTAATATTAATCTGTTATTTTATTTAAGCATTTGCTTTCCACATTGACGCCTTTCTTAGGAAAATGTAACCTTAAGTACTTTATCGTATCAAATTTTTGCCGAGTCAGGCTTTGGGGGAAAAAAAGTCGGGATTTTCTCTATCAGCTGTCAATATTAAACGATTAGGAAAACACGTGACAACTTTCTCTTTTCAGGACTGACTTACAGCACTTGCTCTTTTTACCAGACGAAGACTGACTGTTTGTTTTTGCTTTACTTTTCCAGTCTATGTCGTTGTGGGTTACCGTTCCGTCTGCATGTCGCCAAATAGAAAAATGAAGTGCCAAATTTCTTGGAAGGCTGCCAATACTCGGTCGACGATTTCAAAGAATCAGATGTCGGAATGCGAGACGATGATAACCGCATGGGGCTTAGAATTTAGAAAAAATTTTGGGATGTTTCCTGTTTTATATTTATCGCCAACGGACTAAATGAATAATTTTTGTCAGCCTACTTGTAATTTAAAAAAAAAAAAAAAAAAAAAAAAGAAGAATATTTTTTAATATTAAAACGGAAAGCAGTATTGTTATGCTACGAACTGCATTTTTTTACAAAATCATAAACAATGAAAATGAAATTTGTATATATTTCGTATTTCGGTTTGTGTATGTCTAATAATTATTATGTTTAAGAGCATTAAAGATTTGTTATATATTGTTCATATAAACTGCAATTAATGTTATTTTATTGAGTATCAAATTATTTTTGATGCCTTAATTATTTAAAAAATGATTTAGATAATTATAAATAATTAATTATTTAAAATAAGTATTATAAATTATTTTCACAAACTGTTTGCCATAAAATTGTAAGAATACTGCAATTTTTTAATTAACAATTAAAAATTATTCCTTTCTATTTCAAATGATTTTGTGAATTTTAGATGACGAATAAAAATTGAGATTAAGAGAAATTTTTTAAAAACTACTGTTTTCAATGATTTTCTTGTTAGCAATTAAGTAATTTACTAATTATTCCAAATGCATTTTTACATTTTGCAGCGCTTATATGCCGGAGAATATATCTCAGGATATCCCAGTTTGATCTTCTCTTTCAGTACACACTTATAACTGCTATTTAATCGCTATCTCAACTTTTATTCTTTTCTTAATCAGAAAGCGCTTTATCGCCAATTATGGTTCTGTTTATTCTCCTGTTATCCTGAGTGAAAGATCAAGCGTTGGAGAAAAGGCAAGGGAGAAGGGAAGGGGGCAAGCATTGAACGGGGAATGCGTAATTAACGTTTTCGTGAATGAGGTCATCGCGTTTTGTGCTGTCTGTGCTCTCCCCCCACCCTCCTTTCCACCCCCGCCTCCCCATTGAATGTGTGTGTGTGTGTGTGCACGCGCGTAGAAGTTGTAACTATATGAGAAGAACGTAACGTAGTCCTTTCGTAAGCAGTGACGTCAGGAGAGGAAATGAAAGCGAAACAAGGAATGAATAGGTGGGGGGAGGGAGGGGTTTAAATCACATGTCCCATCGGGGCGGATTTTAATTGGCGGGAAAAGTTATGATGGGGTCGCGTGTGTTGTTTGTTGGGGTGGGTCATAGCAAGGTTTTCTATGGAAGTTCCGTAAGTGGTCCGTCCATTCGGATGGCACAAATTCTTCCCCCCCCCCATATCCATGCAATGTGGGATGTGCAGTTTAAAGTGGATTTGATATTCGTGAGTAATATATTGGGTCGTACATCGATTGCTGGGTACAAAGGATAATTAAATTCCCTTGTACTTTGGCCTGGGAACATTTTTTTTTTTTTGTATTGATTTTAACTTAAGATTTTGTATTGTATTTGGATGGTCAATACTGTATTGCTGCATTCTTCAATTTTCCCAAGCAATTTTATTATTTTATTTATTTGAAAATGATACTTTCTATTATTCACATTTCATGTTAAATGTATATATTATTAATTTAGTCAACATCAACCTACACATTGTTTTTTTAATATAAACTTATTAAATTTTTGTTTAATTTACAAAAATTTCTTGATTAAGTTTTTCGTGATTAAGTACATCTTTAAAGTGTTATTTTTTTAATACAAAAATAAATAATTAATTGCCATTATACACGGGTTTATCTTTTAATATGACAGATTTTTGTTTTCGTTGTGTATGATCAGAAAATTTTGTTATACAATTTCTTTTCAACAAAAATTTATGATTTGTTATTATAAACGTTGAAAGAAATAAAATTTTAGAAATAACAAAATAAATATTTCTTTCAGAAATATATATATAAACGTATATAAGAGCATTCAAAAGCGGATAAATTAGAGTAATTAAAAGTAATTTCTGGCTTAATATAATATCCACTAATATTATTGTAATAATGTAATAGTCTTTTAATCTAATGTCATAAGTATATAATATACTA
>BPLR01020872.1:47500-90000 GCA_021605095.1 Caerostris extrusa
ATTGATTTTAATATTTTTATAATTTTATACTTCAAGTCTTATTTATTACAATATTATTGAAATTTAGAAAATATGGAATCTTTCTCTGATTTTTAATCCTTTTTTTTTTATAGGCTTTTTCTGTAATGTAATTTTTTTTTTCTTTATTTACTACGTTTTGAGACAGATGGATATAAATAGATACATACATTTTTTTTTTTACTATATCTTTCTATTTGTTTGCTTTACAAAATAGATTCTCTTTGCTGATAATATTTTTCTTTCTGAAAATTCTGGACGAATTTAGTTTGGGAACTACCGATTTACCGATAACACATTTTATTTTTGAATTATTTAAATATAAAAATATATAACTACAGTTCCAAAATAAAAGTTTTATTTTTCTCATTCGGATAATCATATTCCTCAATACCGGTACACCGACAAAAACATAGCCGGGGCATTTTTTGCTCTTAGGAGTCATTAAAAACCTGGACGCATCCTCTGCAACATTTCTCACGGAAAAAGAAGCCAGCCTCGCAATTTGGCTCGATTTCCTCCTGGCATTATCCACAATCCCCCTTTCTTCGCCAAGCTTCACTGGTGCTGCTGCAACGTGCGATAAGAGATTACGTCATCAATTACTCGCGTGGTTGATTCGGAAGGAAGAGTTAAATCTCTCTTCTCTCTCTCTCACTGAGTGACAACTGGGTTATGGCCTCGATGATGGACGCGTCATGCTTCGAGACCACAATAACCTCTGTGCTCATAGGGTCGGTGGAGAAAACTGCTGTTTCTTTTTGCTTCTACGAATTTCCCAATTTTGTTGGAGGAAACTCCCGGATTTCGATAAGAGATACCTTTGTGGTCTCACTGATGAGGTTTTTTCTCTAGCTGACCATCTAACATCCTTTAACTATTGTACAGTTTCTCTTTGTCTGTACATTATCAATAATCTTTAAATCTCGTTACTGTCAGATTCGCATCGAAAATTTGTTCTGTTTTTAATTTTGTCGTTCAAATGTATGTTCCTGTATAATGAATGTGTTGCGAGATATTTTCTGAGAGATTTTCTTTGTGGTCTCACTGATGAGATTTTTTTTTTTTTCCAGCTGACCCATCTAACATACTGTTTCTCTTTGTCTGCACAGAATCAATAATCTTTAAATCTCGTTATTATCAGGTTCAGATAAATTTGTTCTGTTTTTAATTTTTGTCGGTATGTATGTTCTCCTATAATGAATGCGTTGCGAGATATATTTGTGGTCTCACTGATGAGTTTTTTCTAGCTGACCATCTAACATCCTTTAACTATTATGCAGACAAAGAGAAACTGTATAATAGTTGACTGTATATGTGGTCTCACTGATGATTTTTTTAACTGATCATCTAACATCCTTTAACTATTATACTGCTTCTATTTGTCTGCATAGAATCAATCTTTAAATCTTGTAATTGTCAGGTTCAGATCGAAAATTTGTTCTGTTTTTAATTTTTGTCACACCGACAAAAATGTGTTTGAAAAAAAAAATCACATACCGACAAAAATGTTCTCGTATAATTAATGCGTTGCTAGATATCTTTGTGGTCTCACTGATGAGGTTTTTCTAGCTGACCATCTAACATCCTTTATACAGTTTCTCTTTATCTGCATAGAACCAATAATCTTTAAATCTTGTTATTGTCGGGTTCAGATCAAAAAATTTGTTCTGTTTTAAATTTTTGTCGGTATGTGTGTTCTTGTATGATGAATGTGTTGCGAGATACTTTTGTGGTCTCACTGATGAAGTTCTTTTTCTAGCTGACCATCTAACATCCCTTAACTATTATACAGTTTCTTCTTTGCCTGTATAGAATCAATAATCTTTAAGTCTTGTTATTGTCAGAAAGAATTTGTTCTGGTTTTAATTTTTGCCTTCATGTATGTTCTCATATAATGAGTACATTGCGAATCGATATTCTATAAATGTTGGCAAACCTTTTTATATTTCAATGCATCAAAATTATGCATCTTATTGCTCAAAATAGTAATTTTTACCCGTTTACATGTGTTAACATAAGAAGTTTGTTGGTCGCTCTACGGTAATCTTGTGCACACGAGGGTTAAACACCGAGACCTACAGTTTTAAGTGGACTCGAACCACTAACAAACACCATCACCGCCAGGATTCGAACCTGAAGCCTGACATAAGATTTAATGAATTAATACATTTGTTATATGAATGAAAAATTCTTTAAAGTTTGCTTTTTAAAATAAATGTTTAGTTTCTTTGATATTTGGCATTGAATGAATAATAACATTTGATATGGTGGATATAAAGTATTACTAATAAATTTTTAATGAGAATCTAATATTTTTAAAATTATTTTTACTATTTGTATTCATTAATTCAACATTTATAATAATGCATCACTTTAATAGTCGTAATTTTCAGTTGACTTAAGCATTTGTTGAACATAAAGTTGGAAACATATTTTACGGAATGGATATCGTCTAGAATAGCATTTCTTTTTATTTTATGTTAGCAAACTTTTTTTCTGTTTCACAAATATTAAAATACATTTTAAAAACCGCGCGAAGAATTATAATTTTAACGAAATGTCACTGTCTATTATTCAAGTCTGTTAAATCTCATGATAAAAACTCGTCGACTTATATTTAGCATTTTTTCTTTTTTCCCCATGTTATCTTCAGTCATCATCCACTTAACATGCTGTACAAAAACAGCTTGTACTTGTATTTCAGCAACAACATCTGCTAAGTCTGGGATGTCAAAGAAGTCATCACGCTATCGCCGATAGATAATTTTTAACCAACCTTTTTATCTTTTAATTTCCTCTTAAATCTGAATTCTCATTAAACCTGTTTTGGGTTTTGTTTATAAAAGATAAAAAGAAAAAAGAACTTTATTTTTTTTAACTTCTTATGATGAACGTTCTTGTTTGAAATTGCTGTCGTTTTACTGAATCTTAATCTTCGGGAAAAACCTCATTTAACATTTGCTCATAGAGAATCTATCATCTTTGCTCATACAACAAATAAATGACCGTCTTTCACAACATAATCAACATGTTTATTTATTTATTTATATATATATATAAAAAGAAATGTAAAAATTTTAATTGGAAAGAATAATTAGAATACATCAATAAAAATTGCTTTGTGCTTAAATTAAGTATGATTATGATAATTTTTGCTGTTTTAACTATAATTGAGCAATTTCATTTTTTTTCAATTGTCTATTATTATAAAAAAGGATTTTTCTCTAAAATTAGCTGTCATAAATGCAAAAAATGCTTTTTTATATTAAATATTATTTTTATGAATTTTGATGATCAATTCCTTTTAAAATTTCATGGAATTCATTCAATAAAAAATATTTCAATATAAAAAATATTCATATATTATATATTCAATATACAAGAAATATTTACATTTAGTTACTATTATTATAATAACTACTTGCATTAAATTCTAACCGATTTTAAAAGCATTAAGTATTAAAAAAAAAAAAAAATTCATTAAATATTCAACATTTCATTTACAGTTCTTTTCTTTACAATTTCTTTCTTTTACAAAAGATTAAAAATAAGGTATGTTTTTCTTTAAATTAAATTTGTCTTATGTGTTGTTCTAATGCAGCTGACAATACAGACATGCCATAAGCAAGGGCTGCACTACTGTTACTCATTTAGCACCACCCAGGGGGCGCGTGTAGCTTGAAGATATGCTACGGACGCGAGTAACACTACCCCGCCACGATCCTATTAGGCCCGGGACCTACGGTTTAAAGTGGATTCCGAACCATTACAAACATCCATGGCACAGCCCGTATTCGAACCCTGTGGTACCGAATGCCAGAGCGCTAGCCACTCGGCCATCAGGCCTCTAATTTATGTCTTATAATTGATAAGATTTAACGTTTTTGAAATGTTTCGTATACATAATACGAATAATTATTCGTCAATTTATGTATTAATTCTTCCATTATCAGTTGTTGTGCTTTACTCACTGTACTCACTGTGTGCTTACTCACTGTTTCACTGTACTCAAATTGTAGTTGATCCTTAATGTTAAAGTTAATGTTGTTTAGTTTCATGTTAAATATTTAAACTGTTTATGAATTTTTGTTGTTGTTGTCTTTAGCGCTTATAATTCTACTTTTTGAAAATCATAATTGATTCCGAATTATCTTATTTAATTGTGTGGTTTTCGAGATAGTTTTGTGGTCAACTTTTTGATTTCTTATCTTCTGCGGAGACAAAGCGCGGGTCAAGTTACCCCTCGGAACTCCTCTATCGATTCTCCCAGGCTCCGTGAGGGACGCTTGATTGACACTGCATCCGCTCGAACTTTCTCATCCGTTTATAAGCACTTCCGTGCCCCGGGCCCTCTCTAATTGGAACTCATTCGAATAATGTTGAGATAATTATTGCGATAGGCCAGCATCGCGGCTTCGTCATTTGTGTGGCAATTGGTGTAACGCCTTTGCATTTGAAATGTATACACTTAAATGCTTGCGTTTTCCAATATGTTTTAAATTCATTGTATCTTATTAGCATATTATTAACGAATTATTTTGATTCTTGTCACTTTGCTTGATAATTATTAATTGATTATTCACGAATGAAATTGTTAATTTTTTAAACTTAGAAATGTTAATATATGATAATCAATCAGCATATAGGCTCGCACTCGAAAAAGGGTGGCTGGCAGGTCTGAATACCCCCTCCCCCCAAACCCATATGTTTGCACGTGTTCAAACATATGCCCACTTTCCACTTAGGTCCAATTTTTATTTTTTATTTTTTGTTAAATATTTAGTATTTCAATGAGTCAGTGTTAATTTTATTAAATATACATTGACGTATTGAAGTTGATATAAATGATGTAATCGATGAGCTGGTAAAAAAAAGAAGATTGAATTTTAATTTATAATTTGTTTGTCTTTTTTTTAAATTAGTTTTATTTTTTTGTGCAATACGTTTTAGTTTTTATGTCCCTTTTTATACATTTGGATCAAGTGAGTGTTTTGTAAAAATTATTAATAAAATAATTAATATAATGAATTTCGATTTCGGTTATCTTTTCAATAACTTATAATTTTTAACCTATTGAGCTTTCACAAATTCTTACACTTTATTTTGTTGAGCCATCCCCAAACTCAAAGTCCAGAATGCGCGCATCTGTAGTTCATTACTAGTTCTGATAAAATTATAAAAAAAAAAAAAATCGCGTTTTTCATTTGACTAATTAAAAAAAAAACAATTACGGCATTGTATTAACTCATTTAAGACTAACTTAGTGAAAAATTAACGTTATATAACCTATTTTTTTCTATTAAATTTTTAAAATCTCTTTTATTGCAAGATATAGAGAAATTCCTATATTACCCTTGCTATTCCTTTATTACAAGAAAAATATATCTCTTTTGTGTCCTATGATAGTTTTTATTTTATAACGATTAATCGTTTATGTTAAACAATTTTGTAGATTTTTTCCCCTTACTTTTGAGTTATCGTAGGAGCCAGTACTAGACGAAATATATCATGAATTACATTTTAATCTTATAATTTTATTATCCATTTTTTCAATAATTTCAGTTTGTGTGGTAAATATAATCTAATTCATTCAACGATAATATTAAGAAGCAGTAAAGATTTATTACATTGTGAAGTTTATGTGTTATAGAATTGATTAAAGGAAAATATTAATTGTGGTAAAATTTTATCGTTTTTCCGACTGTTATATTTTGTTTATCAAACTATTATTTTTCACAATTGTTTAATAACATTACTTCTTGTGGGCTTTAGGAAATGCGAAACTAAGCATGATTAAATATATATAATTAAACATAATATATTTTAATCCTATTTTTAAAGAAAAAAATTATCAATTGGCTTTTTCTTAAAAGGAAATTAATAAATATATTCCTAACTAGCTATATTAATTTTATTATACATATATATTTTAATTTAACTCACTTTCCATCATTAAACAGTAAACACAATGAGTAATTTTCAATTTAACCTCGTCAAAACTATTCAGCAGAAAGCGTTTTAACAAGTCCACCGATTTTTACAACTACCTCTCCTCCCTTCCTCAAGAGATAGTAAGTGGAATAGACCGGTCTGCACATCCGGCGTCGCTGTCAGCTGAGGAGCATGGCATGACGTAATCGAGTAGTTTTCTGCCATCCCATTACGTCACCGGAGCCTACACCCACTAGCCACTCTGTTTCCCCTTGAGCACGTGCTTAAGATCACGTGACAGCTACCAATAGTAGAATGGGCAAGGAAGAACCCCGGGGTATCTACTATAATTGGCTTCTTATCGCTTGCGATAGCGCTTGGCGGTGGAAATTGCCATTGGCGACTTCTGTGCATTAGCTTAGAATGAGAAGCACTAAAAAAATAAAGCAACCCCGGTGAGGTGTTGGCAACCCTTATGGGAAGGTGTTTCCCAGTGTAGAAACTGGAAGAGAGAGAGTGTGTGTTATTTTTGGCCCGATTTCCTGCTCTTTCTACGCCAAGGCGGAGGTCAACGCATGTGGGTGAAGGTTATCCGTTGTTTGTTTTTGTTATAAAATGTTTGTAATTATTGAAAAGATCTATGTAATATATTTTGGTTTGCTACGTTGTTATTACTTAATCAAATCATGACGTGTTTCAATGTTTCTGAATTGATTATTTTACCTTGATTTTATTGTTAAAATATATTAATACATGTTTATTTTTGAAAAACATTTGCATATTTTTTATTTTGGAATATTAAGGCACGTTGTTTCAATTGCTATTCGGTATCTCACACAAGTTAATTTAATAGCCATTGGATATTAAAATTAACGGTTTTGATGGTGAATGCAATTTGCTGATCACTCACTAAAATTTTCTTGAGAAAAAAAAGGCTAAGAAAACAAGTACATTATTTATATAGTAATTATATACTTATGAAGTTTCTCCAAAAATTTTATTTCAAATGCTATTACTAAAAATAAATATTTAATTTCTTCTTCCAGTTTTCTCATGAATTATAAATAATTTGAGAAATTCTTAAAGTTACAAAAAATCAATGCTTCATTTGTAAGTAACATTAGATGTAAAGTAACGATACATTAGAAAAAGACATAGGTTTTAATTACATTACATTTTATTTTTATTTATTGTATGTTATTTATAATTTTACAATAATTCTTTAAACATTATGAGTGCTTACGAAAATCCTAATAAAACAGCATTATTTGAACTAAATGTTTAAGTAAAGCAATTTTTTTAAAAATAATTTTTACATTTTGTGTCATATAGTTGAGCCAATTATGTTATATAGTAACAAAAAAAAAAAAAAAAAAGGGCCCATTTGATATATGCTTTTATTATGTTAATTTACCTTCACTTTTATTTTATTATATTGTTCCCAGATTTAAAAAAAAAAAAAATAAAAAAAAAAAAAAAAAAATTTAAGTCAATTTCTACTTTTTTCACTATATTACAGAAAGTCCTTTATAAATAATTTTCATTCATTTTTTAAAGTTTATCTGGCGCCATCTATTGGTAGATATATGCAACTTGAATCTAAAAAAATTAAATTTAATTAATGAATTAATATTTGAAAAAAACTGTGTTAACATCCAGTGTCATCCACTACAAGTTAAAAAAAATGTATTTGAACTTGAGTGGATGAATGAAAAGCATTTTATTAACGATTGAAAATTTGAACAAGATATATATAGGGAGAGTGTGAGCTAATAGAAGGAATTGAAAAAATCTCTTAATTGAAATTTATGAAAAATTTTCGTGATTTTTTTTCAACAATATTGTACTGTTTGTAACCTATGTAGATTTTTGTAGGAATATTTTCTACTGCAATTTATTTTTCTTCTAAATAATCTAATATAAAATGTGGAAATTTTTGATGATTGTATACCGTCAAATTCATGTTTTTATCAATATTTTTTTATAAAAAGTAATCTACAGAAAAAAAAATTCCTGTTTTTAAAAAAGAAAATATATATATATATATATAAACAATATATATAAACAATCGTTATAGATAGTCGTTTTTTATATATAACATCTTGCAAAAATTTAAATCTAAACACGTCGTTTTAACAGATTGGTTAAGTGTCCTGTATGTGGATAATTCAGAAATTCCTAAGCAAGTCGTTTTATCAACTCTTAGAAGAACCGAAGTAGATAACATAAATTGTTATAACATCTTATACTAAACAAGTCGTTATAACATCTTGCACTACTAAAGTACAGATATACGTAAAACATTGCTTTAAAGCAATTACCTTTAAAATAAATATATTATTTGTTTGAATATCTTCCAATAAACAACTTACGCAATGAATCCATAACAACAAACAAGTTTCAGCAATCTGCTTTCGAGCAGATTAAAAAGTTCCACTTCTTAGAATTCCAAAATTGTCACATAGCAATAACTAGTTGCTGAATTTGGAACACGCCAGTAACTATCTGAACTGGAATGAGATTAACCGTCTCATGTGAATGAATGACAGCAATGCATGAAAAATTATACCTGCATGCCAGTCTCTCTGCAGTGTAGATAGTACAAAAATAGCAAAAATGCTTTTGAAATCAATGCATCTAAAGGACGAAATAAACTGGCTTGAATTAATTTTTAATTGTAAGCTCCAGTTTTAAATAATTATTAAATCATTAGATATTTCTTAATATCTAAATACTTAAATATACAAATTTCTGTTTCTTTAATATAATTGTATTTCTTATTCGGAAGGGATAGCTATTTTGACAAGTTACTAAATGTCGAAAAGAATAAATGTATTTGATTTTTTTTTTTTTTATGAAAGATAATTTCTAAAATAAAGTTCAAAATACTTAATATTTAACTGAGTTTTTTTTGATTTGCTGGTTATTTTATCACAAATTTTTTTATTTCTTCCATGATATATTTAACTACAATTGGTCAAATGTTTATTTTAAATGTAATATGCTGATAGTGGATATTTCAAAATTTTTTTTTTTTAAATATGTTTAATTTCAGTTTAAAAATAATAAAAGAAATAAAAAATAACGTTCAAGTTTTTAGTTGTTTTTTTATATTTATAATGTTCAGAAGTTACTGCAGTTAAGCATCTTCAATATTTTATCACTATAAATTGAAAATAGATAATAAAAAAATTAGAAGATTTTTTTGGGGGGGGTTATGAATTTTATTTTTTTGAGATAACAAAGAATAATAAGAAACTTAATTTAGAATTTATAATATTTGGTTTTTTTTTAATTCTTTATATATATATTTTTATATAGATTTTATTTTTGGGGGATAATATAAATTCTAAATTACTTTTATTATTATTTATAATACTTTGTACTACTTTTTTTTTCCTTAGTAGTTTTCTTTATTTTTTAAGTTGTAAGATGTATTAGAGTATCAGAACTTTGATATCAGTATATATTTTCAATTTATAGCTCATTTGTTTTTATAATATTTTGTTTTAAAATTTAGAAATTAAGAAAAAAAAAAAAAAAAAGTCTTCAACTGAAGTGTATTTTTTTGCCAAAAGATGGCGAAAATACGCCAAAAAAAACCTCCAAATCATGCTGATGCGGTGAGGGATGAGGAGAATCCAGTTCCGCAGAGCCGAGCAAGATCCCTCGGAGGCAAGGCCGTTTTATTTGGCCGGGGATTTCCGTTCCCACACTGCTACGGGCTGTCGGCTACAAGTGATTCTTTCTCATTAACTCTCTTTCTGGCAACCTACATTCGAATCGATACGGGACCCCTCCTCTCTCTCGTTAGCTCTCTCCCTCTACTATATGTATATGAGCAGGCATCAAATTCCCCTTCTCATGCTGTATGCTGCACTCCTATTGTTCGTCCTTTTTTCCCCCACTGGATTTGACATTTCGTGAAAAAAATCTTGTGTCATGATGGGTTTCAATTGTAAATTTAAAATTTTTTTTTTTATTATACTGTTAAAAATATAATAGTCATAGTCAGTTAAAAACTTTCAAAAATATCTAACAAATTTTTCTTTTGTGTATTTTTATGTCCTGTAATATTGTAATATCTCTCTTGGGTGCGATACAATATACTCCTTTGTTAATGAAAAAAATTTTGTGTTATTAATTTATATCTTTTTATTTGCCTCCAATGAAATCTGTAACATACATTACACGATATAAGGTATTTTTTTTTTTTTTTTTTTTTTCATTTCATCAAATTTATTTTAATTGAGTTTTTTTAAAAAGTAATACAAGTAATATATTTTACAGCTATGCTAGTATTGAAATTCAAAATATAATTTTTAATATAATTTTTTAAGTTCGTTTGGAGAGTTTACAATTTCAACAGATGACTTCTATATAAAATTTTCAAAGGAATGAATGTTGTACAATAGTATTGTTGCACTTTGTTCACTTCAGTATATTCGAACCTGGTTCGAGATAATTCATTTGACCATTAGGGCACAGATGTAGAGTCCATACACAATCCCTCGAGTTTCGTAATTAGTTTTAAACGTGTTAAATTTATCTGAAATCAAATTTACTAGAACCAAAGCCACATTCTATTTCTATTATTTTTGCATATTACTGTGAGTTAATATAACATCTCAAAGTCTTCAAATATTAGAGAGGGAGGGGGAGTCTCCTAGGTACATTTAAAGCACAATGCAAATGTAAATTTTACGAGACGTACTCTTTTTAACTTGCCTGCACACACAAATATGGTAACTTATTTTTAACATATGGTTTATTTATAAATTAAAAAGTGTTAAAAAAAATAATGGAATTTGATGCGTCTTATTATATGAATTTAGTGTTTTAATATGTGGTTCGATTTTTGTAGTAGTCAAGCACAAAAGTAATTAGTCAAATGTATTTTATTTATCGATTATTTTTATATTCACGCCTAAAAATATTTGTTTATATGGGAGGAAAAAAAACTGCGCAATTTAGTATATTATTTAGCAAGAAAACATATATTTATTTCATTCAATTTTTAAATAGACGTAGTTTTATTAGCTCATCAACAAGCACATTGATAAAGAATCTGATCTTCTAATGTGCAATTGAATGAAAAACATTTAATAACATATTTTTCTAATATTTAAATATTTACCTTTTATTTAAAACAACAGCTAGATCATGTTCCCTGTTATAAATCTGCATATTTTCATGAAATTTTGTAAAAAAAAATTATCAATAATATTTTTAGTAGTAAAATATGATTAGGTGGGCTTTAAATAATCCTTCGTCAGCTGGCTTTGATAAATCCCATAACCATGTAGTTTGTTTTGCATGTTAGACTTTTAATATTTAATGTCAACTAAGAGTTTATTTCTTTTATATCGTGCCTGATCATGACATTTTAAAGTAATTGGAATTATATTTGTATGGTTAATTGCTAGATAATTTATTTATCAATTGAATCGTATGCTTTACTTTCAAGGGAAACTCATCCGAAGTTTGTTGTGAACAGTTGAAAATGTCCTTTTCAGTGTCTATTTGGTAATAGTTTTATAATGTTAAAAAAGACTTATTTCATATTGATCTTCATTTCATTTAATTTGCATACATGAAATTTTGAAAATATTTATGCTCTTTTGAATTTTAAAATATATTAAATTATTACGGTTGATGAAAGAAGTCAATACTATATATATATGCATTGAAGCCCTGCATTAAAATTTGCAAGAGAATTAGTCTAACCTTCAGTGTTCTTAACCAGCTATTTATGATCGAAACATTAAATGTTCGGTCGAAACAAAATGAGGTATTATGGATCATCCAATTTTGATTGGAATGAAAGATGCATAATAAATATCCATAGTTTCTTGCTAGTCAAGCATTCGTATAAGTTATCCTAAAGTGTATCTTTATGTTGAAATCATCGATGTTAGTAATGAACTGGCTATTACATAATTTATGTATCGAACTAACTACAGCATGATAAATATTTGCCTTTCCTTGCAACATAAACAAACTGTTAATTAAAATGAATTCTTGTAATTATTTATATGGTAGGATACTTATTTAGAATGCAAACGGCAGTATCTATGTAAATATTTGCTCTTCCTACCTAATATAGTTCGAAATGCTAATTTGGCAATTATTTTAAATCTCATGGCCTATAGGAATGGTTTACATAAACTGAATTTAATGCTTTGTAAAATAGGCATTTATGTAGGAATGCATAAAGAAAGAAATATTTTGGAACTTATTCATTCAGAAATTTAATTTTGTTACAACTTAATGCTTCAATCATCCGGTGATCGTATTATATTTGATATTTAAATCCCTATAGAACAAAAATATAGAACTAATATTTAAAAAAAAATAATAATAAATAAAATAAGCACAAAAAACATACGTTAGTTCATTCTGTTAATCATACTTTGCGTTTTTAAGATTGTATTCTTTTCTATTTGATATATTTAGTTGTATTTATGGTAATATGTCAGGGGGCCTGAATGGCCGAGTGGCTAGCTCTCTGGCGCTTGGTACAACAGGTTTCGGGTTCGAGTCCCGGCGGTGCCATGGTTGTTTGTAGTGGTTCGGAATCCACTTTAAAAAGTAGGTCCCGGTCTAATAGGATCGTAGAGCGTTTCGGGGGCATTGTTACACCGCGTCCGTGGCTTATCTTCAACTTACACGCGCCCCCTGGGTAATGCAAAGTGAGTGCGTCTCTGCAGCACTTGCCTTAAGGCATCAAAGACCAAGCTGTCTGTGTTTGCCAGCTGCATTAGAAAAAAAAAAAATGGTAATATGTCATAATGAGGGCAAGGGGAACGCGTGCTGCACTCCATCCACATTATGCACCATAATTTGTAACGTACACTGTAAGTTGTGTTTTGTCACTCTGCGATCATTTTTGTACACACTTTGAACCTATTAGACCAGGATCTACAATTTAACGTGGATTCCGAACCACTAACAAACATCCATGCCACCACCATCATTCGAATCTGAAGTTAGTAGTGGCATCTGAGAGGTTCATACCCTCCTCTCCTTGTTTATATATATATATAAAACAATTTTAATAATATATAAACTTCTGTAGACCGAATCGCTCTCTTTTCTCTATCCGATCACTCGCTCTTATGATAAATAGTTCCTTTTTTTTTTTTTATTCTAGTATTTTTATTTTACTATTTTTTTTTTTTCTTCGGTAGACTAATTAATTCCGATTCCTAATTATTATAAAAGTTTTTTCTTGAAAATCAATCATAAAAACCTAACAATAGACCGTCAGACCGAAAAGTGTACTATAAATTAAAAATTACTTGCCTTCCTTTTTGTCTGTAGTATTTTATTAAACTCGCTCAAGCTATTCCTTCCTAATTCCTTTCAAAATTATTTTTCTATAAAAAAAAAAAAAAAAAATACTAAAGGAGCCTTATGTATCCTTTCATTGGGTCTAAAAACTACTTTAAAAAAAAAAAAAAAAAAAAAAAAAAAGAGGGGGCGTTGATTAAAAAGAAATGTTGCCCATTTCATTCGTTTCTGTGAAATACACTTGTGGCAAAAGCAAGGTCATCTAGTGTTGTCTTGCGGCGGGGCAAGACCAGATCGCTTTCCCACGCCTCTCGGGAACTAGAGGGCAAACTTAGTGGGTAATTTCTTTGTGCGTTCCTTCTCCGACTGCAAGTTGCAAAGCAACCATTAAGTTGTTTTTATTCACAGTGGTTCACGATTTTAAAACCCTACTCCTGTTTTTCTTCTGTTCATGTAGCAAGGGATAAAAGATTGTTTTGGGGGTTTTTAATTTAAAAGTATTCACTTTTATATTTAACATCATGTAGTTTGTATTAAATAAAAGTATTAATTCCTTACAAAAATTAAAAATTTCAAAAAATAATTGAAAAAAAGTTTAATAAAATTCTTGATGTAAAAAAAAAAAAAAAAAAAAATGACTTTTGAGAAGATGATCGTTTTATGGTTATACTATTCTTAATAACATTTTTACATCATCACTAATTAATTTTTTAAAAGTTACATTGGTTATAAAAGGTTATTTTTTAATCTATAAAAGTAAATATTGATAATGGAGTAGTATTTTTTTTCATTCATCTTTTCTCCTTTTATGATTATTATTTTTTTATAGTTATTAATATCAATTTTACACTTGCCAGTCTCCTATTTTGCTTTTATTATTCCATATTTTATATAAATTTCTGGAAATGAATTAGTTTACACAGAAAAGTCTTTTCAATGAAATAACTTTTCTAACTTCTGCATTTATTATATGTGCATCTTATTATCTTAAATGTGTGGAATTTGTTTCATTACTAATTGGGGATGATTTAAAAAAAAAAATACAAAAAAAGGAATTGTTTTATTTTATTACATTGTACATTTTAAAACTGTGTATTTATGTAAGTTTCTTCATTCTTGTAGGTTTCCATTTAAGTGGCATTGTAGCTGCACCTAAGACTTCTAACAGCAATACTCATCCAAATTTCTCTGAAAACGACAAACGATGTCGGGTTTCCATAACATTTGATAGGTAATATTTTATCACATGAATTTATTTTGTAAAAATTAAATACAAATAATTATGTATTATAATTAAAATTAACATGAAAATTGTTTCTAGATTTTTCAAGTGCCATTTATATAATGTATATTTTTATATTTTAAAAATTTCCTTTTTTTCTGTATTATAAAATAAATTTCAAAAAGAATTTTTAAGTATCATTTTGTAGGCCTTCTTCACTGTGTAAACTCTGATCTTTTTTATAAAGGCTTCTATCTAGATTGTGTCACAGTGATTTCTAGTGATAATGTACTACAATTTATAAAGAGAATTACACATAATTTATTTTTATATGTAGTTTATTGTACTTTTCTTTCAAAAATAGGTTTTTAAATATTTATGCAATAAAACTTCACATTTGTATTCTTAATCAACTGATATATTTTTAATCACACTGCAATTATCTTAATTAAATCATATATTTTCTAAAATTAAAATTTTTTTTTAATATTCTGTATTAGAAATTTTTATTTATTGCATAATTTTAACAAATAGCTGTTTTTTCAAAGAATTAAATTTATATATGATTCATTTAGTTTTTTAATCCTTTTTTTTGATAAATATATTCCTTACCAAATTAATCTTTTGTTTGTTTGCTTTCTTTTCTTGCAGGTGCAAAATTACTTCAGTTACATGTACGTGCGACACTAAAGATATTTTTGGTGCCAGCATGTTGTAGCTTTAGCCCTTTATAGGATTCGAAATGCTGATAGTGTCAGGCTTCGAGTACCAATTTCAGGTAATATATTTAAATAAATCTACTTCAATTATTTTTATATGTGTGTTTTTACAAATGAAAACAAAATGTTCCTTGGCTAGTAAATTTTTTGCATAATTTATGTGTAATTATATATTTTTATGTAGTATTTATATATTTTAAATCTGCATATGATTTTCATATTCATAACAGCCATCAGTAGTGAATAATTTTGTTTCTTTTGTATTGGAATTAGTTTTACTATATTTATGTGCTTGGATTAAAGTATTTTTATATATTTATCTTATATTTAAGCTTATTATTTGGAATGTTTATAATAAATTTTTATTTTAGTTTAAATATCTAATCAAATAATTATATTGATTGAAATCCCTGATACAGTAAAAGAAATTTAAAATGGAAGTATATTTAAGGAAGAGAATATTTATTATTCTTTAAAATAGATGCAAATATTTGATTGTATATTATTTTAGAAATTGGATCATTTAAGTATACTTTGGTAAAAGAAACACATTAAGTAATTGTAAAATACTTTGTTGCCAAATTTTATCTCATAAATGTATTTGAATGTATATTTCTATTTTTTTTAATTAATTTTTTATTTAGAAAATAAAAACTTCATGTTTAAAATAATTTTATTGTATTTTTAGTGGTTTCATGTGAAGTATAAAATATTCTCTTAAATCAGTTAAATACTTTTACTTATTACAATGAAATTTGTGTAATTTTAATTAATTTATTCTATATAGACTGCCTCCTCTCTTTTTTTAAATTATGAAAATTTATTCTTAATTTGTTGTATGATATTGAAAAAAATTTTTTTTTTTTTTTTTTTGTAATCATAGAATTCATTATAGAATTATTTATAATTGGTTATGAAAAAAAATGAACTATATATGGTTCTTTTTTATAAAAATTTCTGCATTGTTAACTTACTTTTTCTGTGATATAATCATCATCATTGGTGCTACAACCCTGACCTTTCTGTGATATTCTTTTATATTCCAAAAAAAAATCTGTAATCTTTTAAGTAATCTATGTGTGTGTGTGTGTATATATATATATAATATAATTTTTGCTTGTGGGTTTTTAGAAACTTTGCTGCAATTGGATAGGCAGCAGTTACAGAAATTGGTTCAGTACCTTATTGCAGAACATCATACAGAAGTCTTGCCAACTGCTCAAAAACTGGCTGACGATATTCTACAAACCAAGTCGCTTATTAACAGGATTGCCGGTATATATTTCTCTAAGTATATTATATTATTATTATTATTATTATTATTAGTAGTAGTAGTAGTAGTAGTAGTAGCAGCAGCAGCACTGTCACTTTATATTAATACTATTTCCTGACATAGAATCCTCAACATTTTATAAAGCTTATTTTATCTTTTTATGCATATCATTCTTATACATTTGTAGCCTTTTTTATAACATCATTAAACAAGAGAAATGTTCTAGAAGTTATTTTCAAACCATTTTTTTATTTTCCTATGTAAAAGCAATCATTTTAAATTTACTGTCTGTTAATTAAACTAAATATATTTTCCAAAAGAATGTATTTCTTTTTTAATACTTCTTTTTTTTTTTTTTTTAAATAAACATTTGCTTATTAAAAAAAAAAATATCATCATTAAAAATTATTTTTTTTAAATTACAGCATTTTTGATTTCTTGTTTTAAGATTAAAAAATCTTTTAAAAAAAGAAAAAGTTTTTTGCTGAATACTATGATAATTACAGTTAATTATAATTCATTACCAGTATCTAATAATTTAAATATATTTCTAATATTGTTTCTTTTTCTCACTGAAGGAGCTCCTGATCCTACAGCAGGAGCTCCGGCCGATGAAGAACATAGTTGGCATCTTGATGAAGAGCAAGTAGGAGAACAAGTTCGTACATATCTGTCTCAGGGAAGCTACTACAGCGCAAATAAACAGCTCAACTGCCTTTTTTCCAAAGTATGTGTAACAATATATATTATATCATTTGACTGTATATTTGATTTTTAACTCATTTGGCATTACAAAAAAACATTGTTAAATATAATATGTTATTAATTAATATTATTATGATATATTAAATATTATATTATAATTATCTTATGTATATCAAGAAATAATTTTTCATTGTAAAATAAGAGTAAATCAGTCTTGCATATGATTAATACTGCATTATAGTTATAACAAATATTTTAAAGAGGGATAAAAGGAAATTTAAACTATTAGCAAAATAAAATAATAAGATATGTCTTCAATTATTCATTAAATTATTTTTTTAGGTCAAGGAGATGTTGAGGGCGAAAAGGATTCTAATGGTGCAAGAATGTTGCGGTTAATCACAGAACAGTTCCTAGCAGATCCCACTGGCTAGTTATCTGGCATTCTCAGGGCACACCTATGACAGATAAATGTCGACAATTATGGGACCAGTTAGGTAAGTTATGACAGATACAAATTATTCTTATATTTTTTGAAACAAATTTGTTTAAAACAATATTGAGGCATCAGCAATAGTAAAAAAAGTAATTACATATTTTAAGTTAAAAATTGAATTGCTTTCTAATTTTTATGTGAAAAAAATCAATCTTTAATTTACAGACAAAAATGTAATCACTAAGTAAATGCGAGTTCAAAATTTTGAATTGTGGCATCACATATTCAGGAGGATTACATATTGATACCTCCTGTATTCCTACCTCAAAAAATGTAAAAAATTTTTTTAATCTTTTAAAAATAATGTTCATTATTAAAAATTCATCAACATTCGAAAAAAAGACTAAGGAAAAAACGCATGTAGTTTGTTTCCTTTATAAATTATACATTGTTTTATAAAATCAACATATGTATATATAAATATGTATATATATATATAAAACTTATAACTATAATGCAAGTTTTTTTGTTAAGAAATCCTCAGATAAAAAGTGGCTTTGGGCACAAATATATAATATATTCAATAGTAGAGATGACACTAATTTGAAATAAAGATTATTTTCTATTAATATTGTGGAGGCAATTTCTGGAATGAATATGCTGTAATTTTTAAATTCTTTTAAAGGTGCATTGTGGGTGTGTATAGTTCTAAATCCCTCATTGTACTGCCATTGAAAGAGGACATTGGAAAACGTATTTAGAAAAGTGGGCTAGTATGCATGTTTGCCCTTTGGAAGATGCAGTTTCAGGCCCATGAGGGGGTAACAACAACAGTCGTCGTAGAATGATGGTTGATGATACTTCTTCAGATTCCTCTGATGAAGATAATGGTAATGTTATTCTTATCAGTTATATTTATTGTACTACAAGATAGCTGCCGTGTAATTTTTTTTCCTGTAATTTAAAGGGTTATGTAGTGGAAAGTGTGTGTGTGGATTTTTAGCTGCTGCTTAAACAACAGCGATTTCTTTTCCCCTGTAAAATAATCTCAAAAAAAATTGCCTAAGCATGCATTTACCTAAAGGTAAAAAACAATTTTAAAAATTTTGTTTTCAATGAAATGCAGATGATAAAAAGATAGACTGTGATTCAAACTCCAATATGTATGTATAATAAGAAAGATCAAGAAAATGAAATGCAACTAATTAAAAATGTTTTTTGGAGCTTACTTGTCTATACTTTTATGAAATATAACCAGCAAATGCTCTTTTATTAAAATTTCTCATTCATCCATACTTCCTCTCTCCTTATGCAATTTTCAGTGTATCTGCATTGTTTTTTATATTACTTTGTTGACAGAACTAGTCTTATCTCAACCATGAATACAAAAAAAAAAAAATAAATAAATAAATATAAACAGAACTTTATTAGTAAAAGTTATGCCATAGAAAATATATGAATCCTCTGCAATTCATATACCACTACAGATTTTACACATTTTTTTAACTAGATAAAACTATGAATGGGGATTATCTGCTAATGTGAATTATAGGCAAGAAATGGCAATATTTAGATGATGTACATTAAAAAAAAAAAAAAAAAACAATATTTATATTCTATGTGGAAAAGTTTTATAATGTAATGCATATTTTTGTATGTTTTGCAGAGGAATTAAAATTATTTTTGCTGTAAAATATTTATTATTAACTTTAACATGCATTAATGAGAATATAAATTTTGTTGTTATTAATTTATGTGCTCATTTCAGAACGTCCCAAAGAAAGATCATTGTCTTCATCAGGACATCATCGGCCTGGTACATCCAGTTTTCAACAAAGAACTATCTTTCATCGAGCTCTTGAAGCTTGCAACTTTGTGCTGGAGTGATTCACATCTAAAATTCATTTTAAATAATGATAGCCTTAATTTAAACTGTGAAACTCCTGTAAAAGGGACCTTTAATTCTCAGGGATACCCCCTGTGGCCAGGTAGATAACATTTTGGTATACAATTTCTTTTTTTTCTCCTTCCAGGTTTATGAAAAGTATTTAAAAATAATTTAGTAAATGGTTAATCTTGAAATTATAAATTAAAAAATTTCTGAGATACTAAACATGTTTGTAATAAAGATTAATATAAGAATTTTCGTTTTTTTATTGTTATTTTAGTTGCATAATAAGGCTTTATTTCTTCACTTCATACCCATACCAAAAAATATTTTTATCTATGTTCCCCTTTATAATAAATCTTACAATTGTATTCTTTTTCTTCAATAAATTTTTATTTATTTATTATTTTTTTTTTTTTTTTTTGAGTTGCTTAAAATAAAGGGGTTTGAGTTTTATATTAATATGCTTATAGAAATTATTTTTTAAATATTTTTATATTGTGTAATCGCAATTAAATAGTTCTTTATAATAAAATATTTTTTAATGCTTTTTTTGGTATAAGTGTTTGATTTTATATTTTCGTGTTTCCATTTAGAACATATCCCAACAGCATGTGCACGAGTGGAAGCATTAAGATCTCATGGTTATCAGCCAGAAGCTTTGCGGTTAGCTGTCGCCATCGTCCGAACTATGAAACGACAACAAAGAGATTGGCAATGTCGTTGGCAAGCTGAACAAGATAGGGTGGTATGTTTCAGTTTGAATTACAATATGAAGAAAATATTAATCATAGTTTAAAAAGAATCGGCTGCAACATTAAGAATTTATATTTGTTCTTGTAACAGTAAATTAAAAACATGCAAAGCTCTTAATGGCCTTTGCTGGTGCTGCAATTTATATATATATATATATATATATATATATATATATATATATATACATATATTAGAACAAGCATTTTACTCATAATTAAATTATATTCTTTGTCTTCTTCAGTGGCTCCTTGTTCCAGTTCAGGGATAACTAGTAATCCATTACATTATAATCAAGAAGGATGGATAGGACATCCTTTGGATCCTATTGGAGCTCTCTTTGATACTTTAGCTGAGTCTTCTTTAATACCAGAAACAAAATCATTTGACCAATATTATGGTAAAAAGGAATTTTATACACATGAGTTTTATAATTTTTTTTTTATCACTTTTACATTAATTTAACATTGTTATTCTTTATCAGATGTGAGTGGTGTAAGTTCATCTAATGATGAGGGCAATATGACTCCGACGAGAGGCCTAGATATCATCATGTATCAGTGCCTGGAAGTAGAGACAGAAGTGAGACTTATTTATCACTGGCAGTAGAAGCAGCTCTTATTGGCTTAGGACAACAGAGAGTTATGCCTCTTGGCTTGTATGCACAAGAGAAAGCATGCAAACATGAAGACCGCCTTATCACAAAATTGCATGATATTGAATTAGATGGAACTTTGGTTTGCTGTTTTACGGAAACAAGCAATGCTTTTACTTGAAGGTCAGTATTATTCTTTTTTAATTTGTTATTTTATTATATGCAGATTAAAAAAATGAGATTGGGGTAGCTTATTAACGGAATTGAAACTTTTTCTGAACTATTTGTCTTGAAATAGTATTTTTGTAAACCAGAATTCTTGAAGGAATTGTACTAAAAAGCCTAGACACAAGAGAACCTAAGAAACATTGTTAAAATTACTTATAGGGATAACAAAATTTTTTGCATTTTAATTTGTATGGCTTTTTTAAGGAGATAGTATTGTTTAATTTCTACAATCATGGTCTGTTGCTCTGATCCTTAAATAATCATCTTCCATTTTATCTGAATTGTTAGATATATTACATCTTTTTAACTGTCTTTTGAATTATGTCGGACTTAATTTCATTCCATGCTTTTATTATCAACTTGCATACTATTTCTAAAGGGGCATGATGCTTTTGCCTCTTTTTTTTGTAAATGTTTTTCACTTTCTAACATCCACGTATTCCACTGTCATTTTAAATTTCTTTTGATTAGTATTGATATACACATCTAAAAGGCTGAACTGGTGGCATTAATCTGCCTAGAATGATCATTGTAATAACCTCTTTCATCAATTTCTTTGCAATATTCCTTGGATGGGATCTGAAAAACTTCCAAACTAAAACTTTCTGGATATTTAAAGGCACCAGAACTCTTTTTCAAACAGTTCTTATCCACAATTTTACACTGTTTTTGTCTGTCTATCCTTCTTGTGAATACACCATTTTGGACTGACCGCTAAACAGGAAAGCACTGCAATGAAATATGATTTTTCATTATTTTATTTACCATTATTTTATCTACCATTTTTGTTCTTCTGGAAACTTATAAATTTGTTGTCCAAATCTTTCAGAAGCCTTTGCAAAATTTTTGTTTTTTCCAGTAGAGTCGAATTATTCGACATAAATCAACTGCACCAACTCAAAGTTTAAAATTTTAACATTTGCATTCCTTTTATCCACTTTAAAGCAAATAAATGTGTTGTTTCTTGTTGCAACTAATTCATTCTGGTGATTTTCTAGGAACCAGTTTGCAAAGCTTTCTTCTAGATAAGTCATTTCGTTGCTCTTTTTATGTAAAAACGCGGATATTCTTTGGGGTCTTAATTATTGTGACTTCATTTTTCTTCCAATCATGTACAAAGTTTTTGACATCAAAACGTCCCTGAGCAGCACAATTTCCATTTTCATCCACAAACTGATTGACTTTACATTTGAAAACTAGCATTGTGTTTGTTTTATTGAGTATGAGCCATATTTCTACTAAGAGGAACATTACATCAACTGCATTTCAATTAACACAAATGTAATTTAATAAAGCCTTCTATGTTCACTTAAATATAATGTCTACAAATGACTGGAGAAAAAGAAAACATCCAATTCCTAATTTTCATGAATTGATTTGGGTCGGGAAGCATGTTCTTACCCCAAATTATGTCCCCCTTTTCTTTTAAAAATCAAGAATAACATTCTAGAGCACATCTGCATTAAAATACAACTCACCTTTTTCCAGAATCATTTCAGATATTTTTATTTACAATTGCATGCATCTTTAATGAATCTTTTCGTGTTTTTACTATATTATTGTTATGTATTAAAAATAACAAACATTATAGTATATTAGTCACCATATGAGAACACATTATTTAATTATATATTTGAAATTGCCAAAAAAAATTTTTTTTTCAACCAAATTTATATGTAATATGAATATATTAAATCAATTAAAAGTATTGCCCTAAAACAACAAAAATATTTTTTATCAAAGTTATACAAATTGTTTGGAAACCACTGTAGCTGGCTGTTAAATTTTAAAGTTTTGTTGTATAAATTCAATGGATTTTGCTATTCCCTACTATTAATATTTTTTTGCCAATGTTATAGTATTTTTATTCAGCTTAGTCTTGTACATGAAACTGTCAAATTTTATTTTCAAATAAAATTTGAAAATTGACATGAATGATTCTCTTTCCTATTTATAAGCTATTTTTTTACCATGCTTAAGAAGATATGTTTGAGCACGATTTTGTTCATTCAAAATATATGTGTTCTTAGAAAAAAATATCCTAAGCAATATAAATTTGTAACATAACTTCGTGTATCTTGATAAATTACCAATATTCCATTTAAATTTTAAATTGATTTTACATCATTGTGATGTTTGAAAAATTATAAAAATTTTAAAAAAAATGTGTAATATAAGTCGATATGTATTCATGAAGTATAATTTTTGTAATTGTCCAAATATTTTCATGGGTGGGTAATAAAATCAGTAAATTTTTTAGTTGAAATTTAACAACTTAATATTTAATGTTTTGACAATTACAGTAATTTGCATTTTCTACAGTTGATAAGTACATATTTAAAAATATATTTATGCACTCTTTATTAAAACAGTATATGTTTGTCCAATTGTTAATAATTTAATTGTAGTTGAAAATTTTCTAATTTGGTAGCTTTGATTCAACTAAATGTATTTCATATTTGTTTACAAAACATATTTTTATCTTTATTTTAGGAGGTCCATTTAGTGGTTTGGGATGTGGTATTCATCCTGAGAGTGTGCCTATGCATACTTTTGCAAAATATTTATTTACTGCTTTGCTTCCATATGACTCTGAATTGGCCTACAGTGTTGGTCTTCGTGCTATGAGGTATTGTGACTAAACTTTAATTTCTTTGTAAATATATAGTTATTTTGTATAAAAGTAGAAACAATATAGGATGTAAAAGGAACTTTGTGCAATAAGTTAAACTCATTTTTCACTAAAATTAAATTTTTAATCTGGGTTGATTTTCTTTAACAATTTATATTTTAATTAAATAGAATATATAAATTGTATTTTTTGCACTTACATTTTACTTTTAATTACATTGTATTTATACAAAAATTCCATATTATTGGAACTAAATTTTTTATATAAGGTAAACCATTATTCTATGTTTACAAATGAATTTTATAGAATTTAATTTTATTTCAAGGCTGCCTATTTTGGAAGAGCATGATGATAATGAAGATGTAGCAATGAATCCTGCTATAAATTCAGCCGTTCTCACTCGATATCCACGGTGGTTTACTTTAGGGCATATTGAAGTTCAACAATGTGCATTAGCTTCTACTATGCTTTCAGCAGCCAAAAGTAAATAATAAAATTCTTATTAATAATAATATTTTTATAGAATTTACATTTCTTCTTTGTTTTTTGTATAAATAAAATTTTTAGGTGTTTTACAAGTAATTTTCATTTTTTTTTTTAGTCGGGCAATACTAGTTTTTATGACGTATTTTACAAAATGATATATTTATTAAAAAATTATGTGCATTTAAAATTAAGAAATGTTACAATTAACTTGATACATCTCTAGAAATCTATGAATGTTAAATTGCACATTTTAAAAATAGGTTTTCACTTGTTTTTAAACTTTTAGAGAGCATTAAATGATTTGTTATATTTTAGCTCTTTATGAACCAAACTTCTATTCACACAGTATTTTATTATTAACTTATCACTTTGATATTTTGGACAAGAATTATTTAATTCTCTTAGTGTAATTATTCTTAATTTTGTCCCTCTTAGGTGATATTGTGAAGTTGCCAACTGTATTGAAATCAGCTCAACGTAATATTCACAGTTCTTCACAATTATTTAAATTAGCTCAAGATGCGTTTCGTATAGCTGTTCCTACAGACAGTGGGAGTAGACATCCAACCCTCCTTGATGCTGCCTTTCAGTTAGGACTTCAGGTATTCATATACCTTTTCTACTATAATTGGGAGACTTGTTTTTTTGAGAGTAAAGGAATCAGACATTTTTGCTCATGACTTTGTTCAGTACTTAAATAAGTGGATTTAGTGAAACTTCTTACTAACTGAATTCTATAATCTAAAAAATAGTAATCATAATGTGTATGATTTAAAAATTAGTTTGGTTACTTTTTGAACAATAGTTTTTAATCAAAAATATGTAATAATAATTTATCATATCTTGAAATTTAATGTTGTTAAAAGCAAGTTCTTTTATTCTCTAAATTAATATTTTTAAGGTTTTCTTCTTAATATGTTAATAAATAATATAAATCCAATTTATTCAAAAAAATTTGGAATTAATATTAGCTATAAGGCTAATATGCATATAAATGTATATGGAATTATGAATTAAAGTAGAGATTTACAAATTATTGTTTTGAATCAAAAGCCTTTTATGTATGTTATGTTTTTTTTTATTTTATTTTATTTTCAATATTTAAATTTTCTTTGTCTAATTTTGTTAATAATTTTTAGGTTATGCGAATGACTCTAGCTTCTTTGAATTGGAGGAGGCGAGAAATGGTACGATGGTTAGTAACTTGTGCCACAGAACTAGGTTTAGAAGCTGTTATATCAATAATTCAAAATTGGTATCAGTTATTCTCCCCAACAGAAGCTACAGGTAAAACTTAACAATATAATATTTTTTTTATGTTATTTAAATCCTTATTAAACATTTTATGTCTATTTAGATAACTAGAAGTGGGTATTATTGTCAAATTTATTCCAGTTTATATAATTCTGTTTTATTTCTGAGCTGTAAAATATCATATTTTTTTTATCAATATTTCTTATTTTGAAAAGTAGAGATAAATGCTTTTCTTATTTTAATTGATTTGTAAGAAATTTAAAAAAAAAAAAAAAAAGACTAATTTAAAAAAAAAAAATTTTTTTTTTTTAATAATGTTTAAATTAACTCTTTGTTTGTTTGAATTTTTCGTGTACTTTTAATGTATAATCATGAAAAGCATTGTTTATTTTAAAAGTTATTTCCTCTTAAAAGGAAAGGAAAAAAATGTTTTATAAAAATTTCAAATTAATATATACTGTAAGAAATTTCTAAGCATTTAATGATTTTTAAATCAGAATTTTAAAAAAGAAGGAAATGAGCAAAATAAATATGGTTATTAAATACACCTTTTATTTACCAGCTAGGTTATTAAGTGCATTTTTAATTATAAGCAAATTATTAAGAATTTATACTTATAAGAAATTTATTATATAAATTCTTTTTTTATTTGCTGTTTATTCAGTCTCTAATAAATTTTTAATAATGAATTTTTTTAATAACAAATTCTCTCTTTGCAATCCATGGGTCCTTAACATTATTAAAAAATTTTTTGTTTAAAGTGAATCAACATCAATTTATTCTGGATATTTTATATTTTTAATATTAGCACAACTATTTTTAAAAGGAATATAATATAAAAATTTGTTTTTTTTTTTTTTTAATTGGAGAAGCAGCATAGCTTTTTCTTTCTGTATTTAGTTTGTTTTTTACATATTTTCCTTAATCTTATTCAATTTTCTACCCATTTATTGATTTAGAAATTAATTGGCATACTGTTTAAGCATTTTATTTGTAGAAAAAATTAGATTATATTGATTGTTGAAGTCCTGTTGTTATCCAGTAGTTCATCTTTATAAAAAATTCTCTATTAAAAATTCATTCTATTTTAAATTTCGTTAAATATAATCCAATGGTATTTTTCATATAGTGGAATTAGTGTTTCTTTTTTGTATTCGTATTAATTTTTAAAAATATTTGTAGTTTATTGCATCCAATAATAATATATGTGCATGAACATTTTAGGGCCTGTTGCAACGACAGTTATGTCTCATGCTACAGTTATGCGCCTGAATTTGACTTCCGACAACAAGAGGAATTAGCAAGCTGCGCTCGTACCTTAGCTCTCCAATGTGCCACTAAAGATCCACCAAATTGTGCTCTAAATGCCCTTACTTTATGTGAAAGTGATCCTTTTGCTTTTGAAGCAGCCTACCAAATAGTTGTAGATGCAGCTACTACAAATGTCATGACTTCATCTCAACTGTTCACCGTTGCACGGTATATGGAGCACCGTGGATATCCTCATCGTGCTTATAAACTGGCTGTCCTAGCAATGAAGGGTGTTCACCTCGCTTACAATCAGGACAATCACCCTGCCATAAATGACATTCACTGGGCCTGCGCCTTGTCACATTCTCTGGGTAAATCCGAGTTGACAAATCTTGTCCCCCTCCTTGTGAAAAATGTGCAATGTGCCACTGTGCTTTCTGATATTCTGAGACGTTTGCTCAATGGCAGCGCCAGGTATTGCTACTTTGGACGCTAAACGGCGGTGTATCAAGCCTCTCTCTTTGGACAAACCTCCCTCTGCGTCAGCTCTTGGAGGCTGCCATATCAGCGTATGTGAACACCACACACTCCCGTCTGACGCACATAAGTCCGCGCCATTATGGTGACTTTATAGAGTTCCTTGGTAAGGCGAGAGAGACGTTCCTACTGGCACAAGACGGCCACATTCAATTTGCACAGTTAGTTGACAATATGAAATCTGCATATAAAGGTAAAAAGAAGCTCATGCTCCTAGTCAAGGAAAGATTTGGCTAGCTACATACAATAATTGAACACTCAGCAGCCTTGTGTTTTCTTTCTTTTGTACTGACTGTCTCTTTTAATCGGGTTTATTATATTTCCCGTGAAGCTGTGATTTGCTGTTTTAGTGGACAGTTAGGAACCTGAATCTGGGACCCACAATGTATTGCTCCAGGAGAGCAATAGGAAATTGCCTTTTGTCAGTTACTACAATATAAATGTACAATTAAATGGATTAGTAGATGGCTTTTGTCAAAATAAATTATCAAGCAATTTTTGAGGAATCTGAATTATTAAAAAAATATTTATTCTTAATTTTTTTTTTTTTTTTTTTTTACTGTATAAAATAAGTTTCCTTTTAGTGAATCAATTAACAAGCAATAAAAATTTTATACTAATAGTTATTGATAGCTAAAGGTAATTTATATAATGCTTTTATTAAATGAAAATTTCTTAATTTGATAAAAAAAAAAATATTGTTTTTATTTGAAGTTGAAACATATTTTCCATTTTTTTTGAGTTATTTTTTTTATAAAACTTATATTAAAAATATTATTTTAAAGATTTCTTATTAATATGTTAAGAGATAATTCATAATGTTTTTTTGGAAATTTTATTGGAAAATTCTTGTTTATTTTAATGTTGTAAAAATTAGTTAAGGGTATTAATATATTTCTTACATTTTTTTATCATTGAAATTATAAGAAAATCCTGAAAGTTTAATTCATTTGTGTTTTAATGTTAACTTGGTATACTTTTTAATTGCCCTGTTAATTTTTTAAAATATTTTTCTAATTGCTTTATCCCTAATGCTTATGAAAAAGCATAATTTATTTTGAAAATGCCATCAAATATTTCATAAACACATTATTGATAAATGCAATGAATTGTGTCCTGCAATGACAAACTCTTGAAGCATTTAAAGAAGTGCAAGTTTTCAATAACGAGTGCATGAGAAGGCTACACATGCCTTCAAATTGGTTTATCAAAATATTTTTTACTGTAAAGCCAGGGCAAATTTTTTGAGAATGTTTTTATGTTGCATAAAAATGCTAGTTTCTACCTCACTAATATTGTTTTTTTTTGTACAAAATACATTTAAGTTATACTGTGGCCAAGTCTTGAGTCATCTTCGATAAAAGTACACAAAGCATCTATGCAAATTGTACAAACTGATACTCTTCATACATAATAGGTTCTGGTGTATGTTACCTGCAATTAATTTACTTATCTAAAAGTACAACTGCTTCTTTAATTTTGTAATTTAATTAATAAATTCTTCCCACCAAAATAACTAATGAATGTAAATTAAAGAATTGTCCTCAAATTTTAATATTAAAATGTTTTATCTGAAATGGTTTTTATTTGCATACTTGGAAAAAAAATGCATTGAGAAATTTTTTTGCTATTACTCTTCAAATTGCAATGTATATATTGTGATATTAATTGAAATTATAAACAATAGCTTTTCAATTTTTTGATGAGACATTTTCTAATAATAAATATTTAAAAATTCTAAGAAATATTTAAGTAAGTTGTTTAAATTTCCACTTTTATGTAATGTATGGTTATCAATTTTATGAGTTTCAGCATTAAAAAATAAATTTTATATCAATAGAAAATTCAATTATCCATATTTTAAAATTGCATGTGAAAATACTAAATGTTTTGCTTTAGCTATCAAAATAACTTTTTTTCTCTATCAAAATGTCAAGAATATTTTCTGAAGTTTCAAATTTTACAAATTATTTTAATTTTAAAATTAAATTATCATTAATTCATTATTTTGAGAACTAAAAATTATGAATCAGATTTTTTCAGAATGAATGGGATATACAAATTGTTTTTCATGCAATGTCAAATTCAGTAAAATATTTTTAAATTTTGGTTTAGAATATGTGGATATTTTGCTATAATCTTGTTAACATACAGCTCAACCAAGGTTTTGTGATTTAAAATAACTATATTTGTATGAAGTAGTGTCATTTTGTATTTCTAACAGTAAAGTTGATAGTTTTATGGTCATACTATGTTTGTATATTTTTTGTAAATGTTTGTGTATTTGTAAATAGTAGTTGCATATTTGCATTAGGACCAAGCATAATAATGCAGTTTTAGATTTATATATATATATATATTTAAAACAAAAAGGAAAAAAAGTTGTAAATTATATTGAAACTGATTTTGTTTTAAAATTATTTTCCAATGTTTCTGCGACAGAACCTAAGCACACCAATTAGTTGTACTATATTATGATTTTATTATATATTCTTATTTGAAAATTTATTTCTAGACCAATTATTTTCTATAAGCAATATACAAGGCCTTCATAAATGTTTGCTTTTATAAATATGTCTTGAGTGACTTGAGCTTTTTACTTATGTATTTTATTTAGTTTAAATATTTTACTTTAAAAGAGGAAAGTAAAAAAAAAAAAGTATAGTATTTTGTTAATAGGGTAGTACACAGGTAAAAAAAAAAAAAAAAAAATTGCAAATAATTTTTAATCTGATTTTCATTTCATGTTCAATATTTTGTTACATCTGAATCAACAATAGTGTTGCTTCTAAATGTATTTACATAAAATTCTGTGAAATCTTCTGTTAAATAATTTAAAAGTCATTTTCATAAATATGCAGATTTTTTTACATCTAGAAGTAATATATTATTACTTCACAATCATTACATAGTGAATTCTTTCAATGAATTCTTGGGATATTAAACTAAAGCAATAACATATGTAGCAACGGCATAAAATATTTTTCAAGAAAGCATGTATTAGTTATTTGTTAAATTATAAGATAATGTATATTTTGGTTCAAGATGATACATTATGTTCATATTTTAGTGGTGTCAATTTTTAAACAAATTTAAGTTAAAATGGATTCTAATTGCAGTCAACTTTACAATCAAGTCTTAAAGAAATTTGTGCCTTAATAAAATACCTTTTTCATTCTAGAGTTTAAAATTTTGTATTTGAGATATTAGAATATTTTTAATGTTTAGTATTGATAAAAAAAAATTTATATTTTTTTAATTTTATGGCATCAGAATGTCATAAAATCCAACAAATTAATAAAGAGTTTTATTTATTAATAACTTGTTATTTATTATATTTCACTCTTATATTTATTCAAAGCTTACCATATATATTGGAGGCCAGGTATATATATTATTCTGTTTTATAAACATGAGAAAATCTGTTACTTTCGCATTTTAAAGCTAGTGACATGATTTCTTTTTTTAAATAAATGAAATACTTTCAGGTTATAATGCATTTACCTTCTACTTAGATCTTAAATTTACTTTAAACATGTATGATTAATAATATTATATGGAATTATGTTTGGCAATAGAATGTATTCTTTTAAGGCTAAAAAGTGAAAGCTTTCAGCCTTTATATTCTGTGTAACTATAAGCATAAACATTTTTGTATTTATATTACCCATATAAAACTGCAATAACATATACTTGTAATTGCTTGTGTATGTAAACCATACTGTTTAAGACTTTAAAATCATAGCCAGTATATTGTAGAAAATGTTAATTTTTTATGAAATTGATTCCTTAAAATTTTGTTTTTAAATTGAGACTTCAGTATTCTAATAGACTAAATGATCATACTTAAATATATATATATACACACTTTTTTTTTTTTAGAAAGTTGAATTACTTAGACATTTTAATTAAATTAACTTAACTGTTTAATTTAAATATTAAAAGATCAATTTTAGAGAAAGAAATATATTTATTTCTAATTATTATTTTAAGAAATGTATTATATGATACTAATGATTATTTTATTGTACGATACTAATGATTATTATTTTAAGAAATTTATTAAATGTAGCATTTGTTTGCTGGCTATGTTTTTAAAAATGGTTATACATAAAAGCAAGTAATATTATGTTCTACTGCCTTAAAGACATCAATATGTGAATGCACATCATCAAGATAGTTGCATTTGTATCTATGCAAATCTATTATTGTGGGGTGCTTTTTCCTATCCTACCATCGAAAAAAAAAAAAAGACTTTTCTCGAATCAAAAATCTATGCAATACTCCACCTGGGGGAAAAGCACCTGTCACAGTAATAACTAGAGCAATAATGATCAACTTATTTTGCCTCTACATACCCTCAGTGCTCTTAAGTACCTATTTGTGGTATATCTTACCTGTACAAGATATATGCAATTCATGACTTCTTGAAATAGCAAATATTTATCTTAAGCTTAGTACAAAATATTTTTAGCATTGGTGTGGTGAATACCATATCATCAATGTGACTTTGCCAATTGAGTGTACTGTGTTAGTGCAGTCACCTGCCTTTTTCCTTCACTTTTTTTGTAATATGAAGTACCTATCAAAAGTCATCACTTAGCCTTGCATTTTCTCCTACAGTACCTGTTGCACGCTAAATAGTACGATTCAAATTGGGGAAATGGACATTTCTTTACATTGAATGGTTGCCTTAAATATTTTTGAGAATTCAATGTGAAAGAAATTTATTTATTTTTTGAACTATTCGTTTTTTATTAGCTTTCCAAGTGGAGAAATATTAACATTCAATGCAAGTGTTTTTCTTTTGAGCCAGTTCTGTTTATATGATTTTTTTTTTTTTTCTTGCTACCTCATTTTTTTTTTTTTATACTCATTTTCATAACATGTGTTTTTCCGTTATGTTGCATAAAAATGAATTTTTCTTCTGATGTATGATTTAAGATTTTTTTTTTTTTTTCAAATGTATATAAATTCTTGTCATTAAAGCACTTTACTCACAAAACAATCATTTTTTATGAACTAATGAATGTGAACATTTTTAAGAAAAGAAAGGAAAGTGTGAAATTTTTATATTGTATATTTACTCTTCTAATGTAATTTTTGATTTATGTCATTGTGGATACAATGCAAAATTTAAATAGGAAAAAAAATGCATTATATATATATAATATATATATTCCTTTTAGCTTTGCAAATATTATGTTGTATTTTGATGTTTTTATAGTCTTTTGAAAGAGTCCAATTATTTTTATATTTCAAAAGTTTTGTTTCTATACCACATTTTTCAAAAGCAAAAATATCAATGTGGAACATTTTTTTTTTTAATTGACTGCTGTGATTTATATTTGTTGCTACTTTTTGTTGAATTGTGGTTAATTTAATATGTATGACAATTTTTATTAACATAATATTTCTGAAACAAATTATCTTTCCTGTTATATGAAATGAAAAGACCTTTTTGTTACATACTACTGACTAAAAGGGCAAATTAGGAAAAAAAGCCTGTCATTCATTTAAAGAAGAGCTCGACTGTTTTGTGACTTATATGTTGGTCCTTCCATTCATATCAACTAAGCTGTACAAGTCCAGTGCTAATGTACATAGTGTGAAGTACTCTATGCAATGGAAATGCATTGTTCATACAAATATGTTTTCTAGAACTGAAGTCAATCATCTAGTGTCTTCATTAACTCGGTTTTTTCTTACAACTTTGTTAATGTATTCAGTAAGGGTTGCTAAGGTGTTGTATCTAAATTACAATAACTAGCATTTTCCTCTTTGCTTTCTATTAAAATGTGAAAATAAAGTTGTTTAGGTTTTATTTTGTCAAAGATTGGCATGTTCATAATTTTTTTGTAACACTAAAAGATATTAAATTGTTTGTACAATTGTTTTCCAATGAACTTGTTGCATATCACTTCTTATTAATTTATTAAATTCTTTAATTTCTATAATGAATTTGTTAGTTCAACTCCCAAATTTTATTTTTGTTTTTTTTTTTATCTTACGATTATTCTGTTTTTTAAAAGTACTCGTCAAAATCCTTTGAGCAAGAGGAATTGTTGTGTTTTGAAATTAAATTTTAAATTGCAAAATTTCGCTCAACTTTATAGTGTACATTCCAATATATGCATTATTTATTCCTGTTTTATCTTTTGATTCATATTATATATGATTTTGGTTTTTTATACTATTAACATACTTAGCAATCCTTTTCTTTTGTAAATTGTTTTTACACTTGTTTTTACATCATCATTGTTCATATTTTCAATATGTATTACTGTTGATCACTTTTTCAAAAATCCCACCTTATGTTGTGTATGTCTTTGTTATGATATTTAATTCTATTTATTCTGGAAACTGTGTTATTTATGTCCTATATCATTAAAAAAAAAAAAAGGAAAAAAAGAAAAAAAAATCTGTAATTACAATAAAGGCCAGTTTTAGTGTTATGATGTTTTGTAGTTTTATTACATCCATATTCATTGGTCATTTTCATTTGGTGACAATTAAATTATTCGAAATAAAAAAAAAAAAAAAATATATACAAAAAACGTGCAAAGATTGACAAATTTTTTTTTAACAAAATCGATTGAATAGTATTAAGAAAGATAATGAGGTTATTCATTTCAATTAGGTTTAAGCGAAAAAGTTCACTCAAATAAGACTTTTTTTACCTTGCTCATATTTTGCAGCAGTATTAAGCACAAATAATTGTAGAATAAGTAATATCCTCATAGACTATTTGTTTTACTTAATTTTTTTTTTTTTACCAATAACGAAATTTCAGTTATGTATCTTTTTAATATTTTTTTTTTTAACTAAGCTTTATTCCCCAAATTAATTCATATGTATGTTGAGCATATCCTTTCATCAATTAAAAGTTTGTTTATAAACAAGAAGTTGTGAATTAATAAATAAGCTTTTACAAACAGTTAAACAGCAATTCATTTGTTTTTCAGCTTTTTAAAAGTTGAAAAAGATGATCACTCACTTATCACTTGAGTGTTTTTATTTAAAGTTTGAAATAAAAGTTCTATAAACAGCTGTAAACCTAGATGTGTTCTTGGGTTACTCTGCAAAAAAAGATTATTACTGATCAATTATTGATAGCCATTAAGATAGTCACAGTTGTTGATTTAATAAAACACAAATCAACATTTCTTACTCTGTTTGGAATATTAGAAACATTTACTATCAACTTTTGGAATAAATTGTTATTTTTTTCTTCCCAATATTCAACATTTTAAAGGATTCAAAACTAAAATATTACAATCAAGTATTATTGAGGTTGACTATATAAAGAAAGTAATTTAAAAATTCTATCTCTGTAATCTGCCCGATCTAAGCTAGCTGCAAAGTTTTTTATTATGAAAAACATATTTATACTTAATAATAAAAATGAAAATTGATTATTTTTACCTTTCATATGCATTGTATACATGAATACACTTGAATAACTTAATAAATAGCTCATTTCTTTTAGAATATTTACATGTGATGAACTTGCATTCACAAATTTCCTTTATATATTAGTTTACAAATCGAAAACTACTAAAAAATTTTACATCGTAAATCGATTTCAAAGACAATTTGTCATCCCTGTTTCGAATACATCAATTGTAAAATGAAATTTTGAAATTAACGATGAAAAATATTTAAGATTTATCGTGATAAAGGTTTTTGTTCCTAATGGAATTATCATGATAGAAGAAGTTTAAAATATTTTTATTTTTCAAAGAATTTTAAAGATGTAACTTTGTAACATTTCGAGTTTTATATCTGATATGATGAAGATAGTTTAACATCATTTGAATTTAATCTAAAATAAGATTGACTGTACTGGTCAGAAGCATCTTTACAGCACACTGAATCCCTATACAGTGAATGCATAATTATAACTATTTATTTTTAAATTTATTCTAATTGGAACCCAGAATAAATTATAAAGATAGCAAAAGACTAAAATTATTATTTATTTTATTAACAGTTGGGCTGACACATAGATGGCGCTACTAGTATTAAATCCATGGGATTTTTAGTCAGCCTTAACCTTCCAAAAAGACACGTGTATAAATTTGACAGCTGTTGCACTATTAGTATGTGAGTTATAGCATTTTTAGTGAAGCAACTTTTGTTAGTTTGAAAAATGGATAAAAAGGAATTTCGTGTGTTAATTAAAGCATTGCTTTTGTGGGGAAACAAAATACTATTGAAACCAAGGCTTGACTTGATAAACATTATTCGGACTTTGCACCAGGAAAATCAACCGTAGAGAAGTGGTTTGCTAAATTTAAACGAGGCGAAATGAGCACGGAGGTCGGTGGACGCCCCTAAGAGGCTGTTACCGACGAAAACATCAAAAAAGTCCACAAAATAATTTCTGATAACCGCAAAGTGAAGTTGATTGAGATAGCTGAGACCCTAAAGATATCAAAGGAACGTGTTGGACATATCGTGAATGAATATTTGGATATGCGAAAGCTCTGTTCAAAGTGGGTGCCACGCGAGCTCACAATCGACCAAAAACTACGAATTGATGATTCTAAGCAGTGTTTGGAGCTGTTCAATCGTAATAAACACGAATTTTTGCGTCGATATGTGACAATGGATGAAACATGGCTCCATCATTTCATACCGGAGTCCAATCGACAGTCAGCCGAGTGGACTGCACGTGATGAACACTAAAATGCTATAACTCACATACTAATAGTGCCACAGCTGTCAAATTTATACACGTGTCTTTTGAAGGTTAGGGCTAACTAAAAATCATATGGATTTAATACTAGTAGCGCCATCTATGTGTTAGTCTACGAACTTTTCAGTCCACCTATTATCATTATTATTTTTTAAACGTAACTAACGAATTAAATTCTTAATGTAAAGTTTTGTTATTGCAATAGAACAGAAATTTCACTGCAGTATTCCATGGATTCCTTTATGTGAATAAGGTAAAGGCTACTGACGCCCTCTTAGAATAATATTTCTAAAAGCATTAAATAATTTTTTTACAGCTATCATCTTTCCGCATCTTAATCAAAATTCGTATTAAACATTTTTTTTTGTAACTTTAGCGTTGTCTGATTATAATGTGGATTCAAATTTAATGCATCAATTTTTTCATTATTTTTATCTTAATTCATTAAAAATAATTTTACTTAATTATGTAGTTTGTTCATTGCATGTAAATTTATTTTTCAATTAATTATAAAGCTTTATATTTCTTGAACTGAGACTTTTTTTACTCATTTCGCTAATTGTTAGCAAATAATGATATAAAGAACATTTGTAAATAACCCTATTGTTGGACAACTGAAGTGAGAATGTGGGATATCGACATTTAATTGTTAAATGACTTTTGCTGATGAGTTACCAGCAAGCTATTTCGAAGATTCACGACTAGTCACTGTTAGGGTTTGCAATACCGAATACCGGTATTTTGAGCCATTTGTACAATTTTGCAATACCGGTATTCACGTCTAAATACCGTTTTTTTGGTATTTACTAGAAATTTATAATTCGTATCTGTGAAATTCTTGTTCTTATCTGGGAAATCTTATTCTATAACAAATTCTTATGCTGTTCTCCACAAACCTATCCACATTCAGAAAATTCGGTACAGTTATGGAAGATTATGATGACACTAATGTCGATAGTGAAAAGGAATTGTCTCTTGAACAAAAAATTAGAATTGGCGGTAACTAAAAAATTTCAACAAACCAACACACCAATACAGAAATCAGCTATATCCAAAACAATCCGACGAGAAATAGATTTATTTGAAGATGAGGGATTTAGAGGTAAATACTTGGAAAAAGTATATCGCGCATTGCTAACTTGCGTAGATGCTGAAAGAGCGTTTTCGACAGCTGGTAATTTTGCACAAAATTACGTTCCGGGCTTAATGGATAGTACAATTGATGCATTATGTTTTTTTAAGATCACATTTCAAAAATTTGTAATAGTACCACACACTGAATAGTGATATTTACACTTTTTTGTGATTTAAATAAATAAGATGTCCCTTTACTTTTTTTGTGATTCTTTATATATTATTATAATTTATAAGTTACAATTTTTTTTTGTGATATTTACATTCTCTAATAAAACAGGCAAATAAAACAAAAAAACACCTGTGTTTTCTTTCTTTTCTAAAATTTCTACTACCGGTATTAAAACCGGTATCCCGGTATTAAGATCTAAAAAAATACCGAATACCGGCATTGAACTTTTGGTCCGATATTGCAATCTCTAGTCACTGTGATTTAATGGCATGGTGTACCAAACTACTGCTATACTATCAAAATAGAATGTTTCCTGATGGGAAACTATTGTAATTCATAATTCATTATTGATCATATTTAATAGTTTTGTAACCTAATAAGAATATTCATCATCATTATCAATGGCACAACAACCCCATAGTGGGCCAAGACCGTCTGCCTATTGGCAAATTTCGAGACAGGTGATGTTTTCATTTTTACGGGGTAGCGGTGTCCGCCCTACTAGACAGGGGGTCTGCTGTTTAAAATGGATTCCGAACCACTACAAACATCCATGGCACCGCCGGGACTCGAACCCGAAACCTGTGGCGCCAGAGCGCTAGCCACTCGGTCATCAGGTCCCAATAAGAATATTCATATGATTATAATTTGATGACCATTTTTTATTAATGACTACCTTGATCTTTACTTTTAGTCTTAATAGCATCAAATTTGGTTGAGATTACTGAAAATAAAAATTATTTTTCTCATTCGAGTCCACGGACCCTTCGTCAAGGGGTGGACTCGAATGAGGAAAACTCTTACACCCATTCCTTTATCTTTACAATAGAATGATGCTTAAGGTGAATTTTATAGACATTACATATGTATATGCGTGTGTGTAAATTACCTACAAATTATTTGAAAATAATTTGCATTAAAACTAAAAAAACACATTAAAATTATTTTAATAATTATATAATAATTTTATAAAATTTTATAATAAATTTTTAATATATTTTATTATAATCTTTTTTAAATTATGTTTAAAAATTATTATTAATTATTTTTACAAAAAAACTATTTTATTCCTCATTTTTAATAAATTATGAAACATGTATTATAACTTATTTGATTTAATCTACAGGCGTGCATTTGAATTATAATATTTGAGTAATTATAATACATGTAATCAATCTTATCGAAACCAGATTTCATTTTGTCAGGCTTTAAAACCAGTATTTGAGACCTTCACAATGTCTTTATTAATAACAAGCATTATATAAAAGGTTAACATTTAATTCTATTTTAAATTACTTTACATATGGTTAGAAATAATTTCGAGTCGTGTATTTATTTTTAGTAAATTATGAATGATATCTCAGTATAAATTAGTCTGATTTTAATCTGCAGGTTTGCATTAGATAGATTTGAGTAATTATAATACATGTTTTCTTATCAGTCAATCTTTAAAACCAGATTTCATTTTGTTATGTTTTGAAACCAATTCCATATCGTATTTAAAATCAAAATATAAAAACGAGTGAGACATTCAGGGACTCGTTCTCCATTACGAAACGAAACCTTGAACGAGATCCGATGGCAACTCGAATTGCTGTATAATAAAATAAAATAAAATAAAAAGTACATACACCATCAAAAGCTGATATTTCCAGCCATGTGTTTTCTTTTTTTCGAATGTGCTTCCTGTTAAGTCTTTTTTGTTCTTGTTTCAAGGTAGTCATTAAGTCTCCTTTAAATTTGACGACGTCTACTCTGGAGGGTGGGGAGAACCTCACACAACAAAGGAAAGAATCGTTTGGTAGTAATAATAAACCAGACTTTTGATTCACCTCCGCAGGTGTTTCGGGGTTCCCTCACTACCCATAGGCTGCGAATCGTCCGGGATGTTTTAACATCTGTTTCGACACAGGTGCAAAGTAGTCTGTAAAATTTCGAATAAAATAAAAAGCGGCCGCTGTCTGGTTAGAATATTTATTTCCTTTGCGGCAAATTAGTGTAGGGGGGTTTTTAGTCTGTACCTTTATATATATAATTCTTCTGTACGTGTGTTTGTCACTGAACTCATCCTAAACGACTGGACCGATTTTTATGAAATTTATTGTGTGAGTTCTTGAATGGTTTAGATTCACAATTGAACCCGATAGGTGGCGCTGCAATCAGATTTTAGGAATTTTTATATATTTAGAGCAGTACATCGTTTGGCGGGACCTTGCCGTATATATATATCATTTTGAGATTTCAGTATTCAAACTTGAAACTACGTATTATTTTTCAGTGTCAGAATTATGTTTCGTATTTATTTGTTATTTATTGCAGTTTAACGACATTTTAAACTCGTAAGGTTATTTATATCCTAAAAAAAAAAATCATTTAAAAGTACGACTAGGTAATGTATATAGATTTATTTTATTTAATCATTTTTCAAGCAACTTGAGGTAATTATTTCAAAAAATAAAATTCCCAAGACCTTTTTTTTTTTTGTGAAAATTTATTAAAACGTCGATAATCAATACCTGAGCAAAGATTTGAAAATTTTCAAAGCTACTTTAGAAGGGAATTTTTAATGACATAAATTGTTTTTAAAGTTCATTTATTGTTCCATAAATATAAATTTATTAGTTTCTTTTTATATATTGTGAGCTTTCGTTGTACAAACCCCACACAAACATCTCTCCCTCTCTCTCTCTATATATATATATATGATTTTCAGATTTCAATAGGCAAACATGTAACTAAATTATTTTTCAGGAGCTAATGCTTAGTACAACTTAATATTTATTGCAGTATAACGGCCTTTTAAACTCGTAGGCTTATTTATATTCTAAAAATAATTTCAATTGAAAATAAACCTACATCCTACAACAAGTAATGTACATAGATTTATTTGGTACTTACGTACTAACGGTACCTTGGCGGCAGACTTGGCGATTTTTTCGCCAATGGAACCCCTGCAGATTTGGCGGTTTTTCAGTGGCACCAATACAGGAACCCCTGCAGATTTGCCGCTTTTTAAGTGGCGGCAATCTTAACGGCTGTAGATTTGCTGAGTTTAGATTGCCATATTGTTGTGATACGAAAATGCGTATTTGGGATTTGCCAGAAACGGAGCACGATGCGATTTTATTTTTCCAGGAGCGAAATATTTTTCCAAAACAACGAAAATGTCCCAATTCCCATGACATGAAACATTTATTTTGGTGAACGTAAGTTTTGGAAATGCAATTTCAGTCAGTGTGCTCATCGTGTGAGATTCCGAAAAGACAACTGGTTTGAAGGAAGCAGAATTCCATTTCGAACAGCTTTGAGATTCATATACTGCTGGTGCGAGGAGTTGACGTCGATTAAATTTTGTGAAAAGCAACTTGATATATCGGATAAAACTGTTATAGATTGGAACAATTACATGCGTGAATTATGTGTCTTGGATATGGTGAATAAACCAAAAAAAGGTAGGTGGACCAGATTGCATTGTGGAAATTGATGAAAGTTTGTTTACTAAACGTAAAAGTCGTTGTGGTCGGCATTATATTTTATTGTTTTGATTATTATTGTTTTTATATATTTTATTGTTTCGAATAAAAATATTTTGAAAGCGTTTTGATTGTTTTTTAAGTGTGGATTGGCGCCACTTAAAACCGCCAAATCTGTAGCGGCGGTTGACGCGTTTTCACTAATTGTAGTCAAGGTACCGTTAGTACGTAAGTACCATTTATTTTATTTAATTATTTTTCAAGCATTTTGAGATAATTTAAAAAAAAAAAAAAAATAAATAAAATTCCCTAGATTATTTTTTGTGAAAATTTATAAAACGTCAGTATTCCATACTTGACCAAAAAGACTTGATAATTATCAAAGCTATTTTAGAAATGAATTCTTAATGACAGGAAATATTTTTTAAAACTTTATTCATTAGAAATTTATTAAATTTCTTTTTCTATATTGTTAGCTTTCGTTGTACAGGCATGAAAACACAAATAAAAAAAGAAACAAAATGAAATTTTATCACAATGGTCAATAAAATCATCATTTAAAAGTTACAGTGACGTGAGAGTTTATAATAAATTATTCGTTTTAATCTTGGTATTCCTTCTTTTTCTTCATTGGTACAACAGCCCCATGGTGGGCCAAGGCCATCTGCCTAATGGTATATTTCGAGACAGGAGATGTTTTCATTTTACGCGGTAGGGTTGACAGCCCTCCTCCTAACAGTCTTATTGGACTGGGCCCTACGGTTTAAATTGGATTCCGAACCACTTAAACCGAAAAATCACTAAACGAATACAAATATCAAAAAGGCGAACGGTACTGCCAGATAAAGAAAAACAAATATTTATACAAAATATACAATAACACGATGTGAAACAAGTTGTCCGAAATCAATATCAATAAAACACAAAAGAAATACTTACAAAAACATAAAGAAATTTTATTATTACACCCGCAGGATAATTTTATCAATACGTACCCACAGGACATTATAAACCAAGTTATTTCTGCCCACTAGATAATCGGATACAAGTCAAAAACTCATCTGCAGTATTCCGATAACATGGATAGCCTTCCATTAGAGCAGAGGTCTCCAAACTTTCCAGCCTTAGGGACATACTGTTCACTCCAGTAAGTACCGAGGGCCAAAAGCGTTTTAATTTTTTTGCCATTATCTGAAATTTCTAGACTAATCGCCGAGTACGCGCTTTGAACGAGCATACGCTTGCTAAATTCGCTGATTCAATTGCTACAATCTCTTTTAATAATTGGTACAAGTGAAGTTGATCCACAACTACAAATTATTGTCAGTGAAAAATCACAATTACATAAATCTCATTAGTATTTTTTTTACAAGTGGTTACCTCGCGGTTTCATTCGCGTTAATTTAGCTTTTCCGTTCCTGAGGTATTTTCAGGATAAAAATACGTTTGATTCAGGATACATTAAGGATCATTCCAAACATCGATATACATACATAGGCGATACTCTTTACCCCAACATAACTACCGAGGGTAACCGCGAGATGTTCACTAGTTTATTATATTAGTGGGATTCAATTCAATTATTTGTTAGTTGTTATGCTTAAGTTAAATTTTTGCGTATTTTGCTTTCATTAAGTTTTACCTAGCAAGTCAATAAAGACCGAGTTATTATCATTCTGTGTTTTTTTATCCAACTTATTACAGCAACAATAAGCTATTCGATGTCGCGGGCCGGATTGATGACACTGGCGGGCCGGATTTGGTCGTAGTTTGGAGACCCCTGCTTTAGAGTCGGT